>CAUOFW020001838.1:0-68180 GCA_963454935.2 Ilex paraguariensis | reverse complement strand
CACATGTGATACTCCAGCATAGGATAAACTTAGATTATGTGCTCATGTATTCAAAGTTCAAAATGAAGATCAAACAATCACAACTCCCACAACAATTATGATAGAGGAATATAGTTTCAATATTAGATATTTTTCACAAAAAATGTCCAAAAATTTTTAAAATTTTCACATTTCCACTATTATGTACAACAAGTGGTGGAACATGTAAATGGTGCACCTCCCCCCCCCCCCCCCCAACTTGAACCATGCATTGTTCTCAATGTACAAGTAATTATGCAATGATAAAAAATGAAAGTAACATAGGAAATAGATACCCACCTTTTTTTTTTCTTTAGACACATTAAAGAGAAGACAAAAAAGCTTATTTACACCCCCCAACTTAAACTCGCACACGATATTGAATGAGATTTTCTACAATGATGCTAAAAATGAACTGAGTCCAAATTAGGGAGAGGTAAACAACTTCTACACTACAACATCAAGAAAAGGAAAATATAACAATATAATAAGTCTAACTACTATGTACATGAAAAAAAAGAAAAAGAGCTCACATCAATCTGGCTTCAATTCGGATATGAGCATGCGCCCATTGATTTTTTATTTTAAAATTTTTTTGTTATATAAATGCCCTTCCTAACCAATCTATCCAACATACAAAGGATAATCATTCAAAAATCTCAACCAAACAGAGGTGTAGGCAAGTTTATGCAATTCCACAAATGGAGTACAATTTCTCTTTATAATTTTTTACACTTAACTCAATTTCAATGTCCTCCCCAAGTTGAGAATTGTGAAATCTCAACAACACTCTTAGATGGAAAAATGACCTTGGGCTCATTAGTCTCATGTGAGATAATATCTTCATTAAATTTTTTGCAATCTTGAGTGGTGGGAGATTCAACATCAATATGCATTCCATTGAGATGATAATCCTCAAGTTAAGAAATGTGAATCTCAACACCACTCTTAGATGACAAAATGAGTTTGGGCTCATCAGCCTTATGTGAGATAATATTTTCATTAAAATTTTCATAATCAAGAGTGGTGGAAGATTCAACATCAATTTTCATTCCATATAAATGATCATCCTTACTACAATGACTACGCACACGATGTTGTTCTTCACACATAGTAATTATAGCATTAGTCAATGCAATAAGGTTATCTCTAATTTGAGAAAATTGTTGGGCTACTTGGGCATTGACCTCCATTTGGTGTAACATATAATCGCAAATAATATTTTCCATTTCTTGTTCAGTTGAGTCCTCATATGTTGGATAGTGGCAAAATTAATTTGGTGGTGTGAGATTGGATGAAAAATTATAAGGTTCATTCTCCCAACCATAACTCGGATAACAAAGTGGTCAGGATAAAAGTTTTTGGAGGCCAATATTGAATTTGAACCTTTCCATGCAAAGTCTTAAACTATATAATTTAATGGACACTCACTAGTGATGTGCCCATACTCATCACAAATCTCACACACATTTTCAAAATAAAGGGCATTTAACACATTTTCATAAAAATTAGAAAACATAACACAAAACATAAACTACAACAAACTATTTAAAAATGAGATGACAAACCTTGGTCCATGATGAAAATCATGAGACTTACCTATGTCCTCCCAAATCACCATCGAACTTGACGCTTAACCTTTCCTAGAAACGGTGCCAAAAATGCTTGGTTTATTTCATTTACCCTAATCACTGAACATCACCCGGTCATGTGTATATGGCTTATCTATGTGGGTGAGTGTCATTCTCACTCGGGTTCATCCAAGAAATGGGGCAAACGGTGTGAATGAACAAAAATGTGTGTGTGTGTGTGTGCAAAATTGCTCCCCAAGCATAGAGGGAATCTTGTAATGTCATGTTTTTACTTGGAATAGGTATTCTAAGGTCATCTCCTTAGGGAAGGAAGGGAATTATACTGAAGGTAATTTTGGTGAAAAGGGTAAAGTGTAAAAATCTTTGATGTTTTAGTTTTGATGAGTGAAGTTTGTGATAGAAAATGAAATGGAGGAAGTGTTGGCTAATCAAATAGGTCATTCCAATGGGAATGCCAAATCAACTCAAGCCCTTCCTCCAATGGTGCTAGATGTTTGATTGATTCGTAGGAAGCTAGGGACTAAAATGGAGGTGAGGATTCAAGCATACCCTGTGACAAATCTACGGTGTATCAAGAACTCACAACCATATCCACACTCAACTTAGTCAAACCAAATCATCATACACTATAAGGAGGATTGAAAAAGAGTTGATTTAGCACACCCAAGAGGAATTCTCCTTGGATTAGCCAACTTAAAGCTTAGCTACTCCTGGTTATAGTAAAAACACTCATTATGTAAAGAGACATGTAAAAAGAAATGGAAATGAAAATGAGTTGAGAATGAAACTTAGAACATATATTAAAGCTTGAATGATGTAAACTACAAAGATGTATTCATTTCATAGTAAAATGAAAGAGTTGCAGAGCATACCTAGTAGAAATTTAAGAGTGCAAGAACAATAGCTTAAACTTGACTAAACTTGAAATAAAGGAGATTACAATGCAAGAAGCAAAGATTAAAAGAGTCTTACAACTTGTTACAAGTGAAATGAGTTAAGAAAATGCAAAAACATAAATTTCTCGCTCTAGAACTTCAACTTCTTCCTTGGGAGCTTTTCTCACTAAAACTACTCCTAAGCTTAGGTAGACTACCCTCCCTTCAAAGCTTGTGGAATGCTGAATATATGGTTTAAGAGTTTGGAAAATTCCTTCCATGAGGCTTCCCCATAGCCTGTGTGTAGGCTTCCCATCAATGGGAGGTGAGTTGATTGGCTTTGAATAGGCCAGGACAAGCCTATCTTGTACCACCATGTTTCCATCCTTCTTTCTCTTCATTTCCCATCCTCAAAAGTTAGCAACTGGGGTGTAGGAGGCATGTATATATGTAGAATATGTCAGGGGGCAAGTGGGAGAATCATAGGTGGGGCCCCAAGCAAGTGGAGCATGAGTTGCAGGCGTTCTAGCACTTCTAGGCAAAACCTACCAATAGAATGATGAAACCTACCAATAGGTTTCTGGTAGGTTTCTAATTGCATGGTATCGGTACTTAACCACTTAGGTACTAGTACCTGGGCCCAGTTTCTCCCCAATTCTTTCCAAACGTAAACCATTGGCCATCCAAACCCATTCCATGCTCATTCATAAATTCATATTCACAAATTCTAGTTCATAAGAGTTCATTACATGTCCTTTTAATACAATTTACAAGTTCAATTCAAATTACACAATTGTTTTACAAAAATGTAATTTAAAGCCACAACTCGGCTTCTTCATCAACAAGGGCCCAAGGGAGGCCCATCCACTGGTGTTTGTCCCACATTTGAGATATTATTCCCATAAAGGGTGAGCCATGCTCAATAGGGTATCTTCCAAAGAGGCTACTCTCCAACCCAGATGCATATGAAATGCTCACATGCAATTCAACATGTAATTTAACATCTATTCAAGAATATGCAATTCATAATGGATTTCACAATGTCATGTCATGTCATGAGATGCTACTCACACATGTAATGCAACCTGAGCCCTCCAACGGCTCCCATACAACATATAATGCGATGCGTATGCATTCGGATATTCCAAGCCCCTGCCATTGATGTTACACATCCAATGACCATTTATAAATCCTAGGTCTTTCTTGGTTTTGATATTTCTAGACTTTCACCAATTGGTACCCCACCGACATGGCATGTATGGACTTCCACCAACGGCTCCACATATGCCGACACAATTTATGGACTCAATACCAATGGAGTGCATATCCAAAACTACTAGGTCTTGCACCCGATGGAGAATCTAGCTCTTGCTTTGAATGCAACCCGTTTGACTCAGTCGAATCTAGGTCCAATTTTCCTAAGCCTACATATCAACCCACCAAGGATGGTATTTGACCAAAACCATGCACACACATCCACACTTATGTCAATTGCCCACGAATGCAATTCTACCCATGTATATGCAAATGTATTGTACACTTGCAATTACCAAAATCATGTTCAACATATCTGGAGCATACTATAAACTTAATCCATCTCGATCAACATTTTCCAATTGTCAATTATATCATAAGCATATAATCACAATTCTCAATATTACCAAGCATGTTATCTTATTTTCATTCAAATAACATATTTAAATCATTCCTAGGCATTTTATCAAACACCCCAAAGGCACAAAACTACACAAAATAGGTCCAATTCATCACATTTCTCATGAAATCACAAACAAGCAATTTCAACAAACCCAATTCATGCGAAATTGGTTTAAAATGTTTATCTTCCATACTCTAGTTACACTAGGAGTATATTATACAAGAGATTTCATCTTTAATCATGCTATCCATTTCATAAACAACCCTAAGTTGAAAATAAACCTAGTTAGGAAAAGAAACCCTACCTCTTGAAGTGTAATACACACAGTAGAAACTCCAAGAAATCCAACTCCAGCCTTAAGCTTTGTTCCCAACAATCCCATTCTTGAGATGTTGGCAAAACCCGTAATATTTCATACGTACTTGTAGTTTTCTTCGTGTTGAACACTTTTTTTTATTGGCCTGAAGTAATCTAACAAACGGATTGCCTAAGATCAGAAAAAAAAAGGTGGAGATGACAGAGAGTTTCTCTCTCTTCTTTCTGTCTCTAGATTCCAAAAAATCAGCTGAAAAATGGGCAAGAAAATTTGGTTTTCATCCCCTTTTATACTTTCCATTTAATTGGCCCACATTAAGCCAAATGTGCTTCTTTTGTTTGGTCTAATTTGATCCCAAATCAATTAAATCTCGTTTCGTGTTAATTAAATCTTGTCCCATGTTATGTTCAATATATATTATTTGAACTAAATTTAAATTATTTTCCATGTTTTACAATTAAATCCTGATTGTGTTTAGTTTAGTCGTGAAACGCCTAATTGCATCGTAAAAGTCAAATTCAACTGTCTTGGATTTCAATGAAAATGCACTGTGTAAATAGATTTCATGAGATGAATCCAATGGTGAGATCCATTTCATCATTTGAGTTAAACAAAAATTTAGGTTTCAATCCATAACATCATGGCTAATTACCATTTTTCCCTTCACAAGAAAATTTTTAATTTTATTGGGTTTTATAATTCTAGCATAAAGCTGGAATGATAATTTAATTTTGTATTCAAAAAAATATGGATTATATTATCTTAACTGTTGAAGTTTATAGGTACCTTTACTGGAAACCTTCACGAGACGAAACTCGTCCACTAGGAATCACCTCGAGTTTAACAGCTTGTTGCATAGGCAAAATGCAATCTTGAAATCTATGAAAGTGATTATATATATATATATGTTACTAGGGACTAGTAATTTTTGGTTAGGGGTGTGATTAAATCTAAAATGTGTGTAAATGAATTAGGGTTTAGGGTTAATTGTGTGCGTTAAATGGTTTAAAAAGTTTGATTTGAATAATATTATGCCTAATGCGTAAAAAAAAAATTTATTTGGTTTTGTATGCAATTATGGAGAATTGGCGGGTTAAAGTCAAAAGAAGAACAAAGAAGGAAAAGCAATAAGAAATCCAACAATTTGGTACCATTCAAACGCTAGAAGCACTATCCCAGTGACAATCAAGGTCAACAACTCATCAAAGGTGGCTCCCATGCAAAAGACCAGAGACTTAGCACCGTCTGGATGGTGGCCTTAACCTGCTCACCTCCTTAGTTTCTCCTATTGGTCCATTGATGCAACAAAAGCCCTAATTGGCTACCTTGGGTGTTTGCCACCTTAAACCCTTCATCGAAGTCTATAAATAGGCTTGTTCGGATCATTTTGAAGTGAGGTCTTCTACCTTTGACAAGCCAGAGTCTGAGAAAAGAAATACTCTACCCTAAACACTCATACCAAAAAATTCTCTTCTTTTACATTTCTTTTACATATTTTATACTTGGAGGGTTTAACCACTCTCACTATTTTGCCTTAGTCGGTAATAAGAGTGAGGGTGTTTCAACTATTCCTTGGGGATGGATTCTTTGTGTTTGTTTTTCATTTACGTTGTATTGTAATGGGATTGTCTTGCCCTTCCTGCTCGTCTATAGCAATGAAGTATGAGTAGTTCGTTTATACTCTTTATTAAAGGGTGAAGATATATATAATATTGTTTGTGTTATGGAAATACTGATGTTTTACCTATGTTTTAATGTTTATACCTCGCTTAAATGATGGATGATTTTCATTTCTATTTGATATCATAAAACTATATGCTCATGGTTATGAGTACCAAGCTAAACTTATTGTTATGTACTATTTCATCTATATGTTATTATGTACTTTCTCCATGATACAATGATGCACGTAGTAGGAATTTATGTAATAGTTTGAGAGATTAGTTATAGACTAGTTAAGTCTTCCTATAGCCAATGCTTTTGATTCAGTGCATAAACCAGAACTCAGTCTTCATTGAATCATATACCTACAGATCAAATAGCTATAGTAAATCTTTTGAATGGTTCACCTTTGGGTTTACTAGGGTTATTTGGTTGTTGTATAGTGCATAGACCTTCCGGCTAACTTAACAATTGTTGTGATATGGTTCAACTTATGCATGAAACTTACTGGTTAATTTTTTGTTGACATAAGAGTTAATTGCTCTGAGGTGTCATTTTCATAGTTAAACAATAGAATTCATGTTGGATTTCAAGGTAAATAGTACCCTTTTTCAATTATTGTAATCAAAGTTCAGTTTGATTGTTTATTTTTTTTATTTCTAAGGTCCAATCACAATCTATTGTAATGCACACCACAATTTTTCCGTTTTGCTTTGAGTTTCAACAGATTACTCCCTGCTAATTCGACCTCAGAATTATCAAGTAATATTATTACTTGACTACTTATACTTGGGTGCATGATTAAGACCAAGTCAGTTACATGGATGAATGCAAAGAGTATAAGCTTGAAAATTGAGAATCAATCTCTTCGATAAGTATGCATCTAGTTTGATGATTATAACTATTGGGAACCTTGTGATCTCCATTGGACCATCAATACTTACGATTCTCCATAGGATTGGATATGTATAAATGGAATGTAACACCCTGACCCAGGGTATAATATATGCCACACTACGATTAAAAAAATAACTCAACAAAATAACCACATATCCTTGCCCACTTTTTTTCCCCACCTTGCTTTATATAAATATAAGCACATAAAAAAACACTAAGCCCCTTAATGGAATGGCTCGCCAAGTGCCCTACTTATTTACAGACCGTAATATTGATCTCAAGATATGACATATAAAAAAAATACAATTTAAATTTAAAGGACGTATAAACATGACCCTCATGATGACATCCCAATCGACCCTCTAGACTAGGTAGTGGACTCCTCACAACTTTACGATTTATTCTTGAATAGTAATTAAGACCATTAGTTAGAACAAAGATGTCATCAACATTTATGAACACAAGTGATGAAGGAAACTTTATTTGTTTAGTAAGAACCTTAGCAATGTGTCAAATACTTACTTTCAAGATAAACTTCATCTCATATATGATGTTTGTTTACATCGCATAGACATAACTTGTATATAACACATCGACATAATATACAACATAGATATTCACTTTCACATAATTAAATTATTCCACATAATGAATATCCCACACGCAAACAAATTAACTGCCCGGTAAGAAACAATTGCCTCACAAGCATACTTGCATAGATTCTTGCGCCATAGAGGCAACATGTATCACAAACTTGTATCACCACATAGATATCATTTGTCACTCGGACAACCCAAACCACATTAATGGTTTAAGTCATTCAAACAACTGACATCTGATGAGTATAGAGTATTGCATATCATGTATCTCTTTTGCACCCTTATTGATTATTTTTGTGGTGGAAATTGGGGGAAATGCTTCTAAACTCACATTTAATGGAGATTCGTGTGATTGTAGGTAAAGATCAGGTAAGTGACCCATATTTAGCCTGAATAGTGGTATACACCCAAGTATAAATGGTCAAATTGTAATATAATACTCGACTTAAGTTCGAGGTCGAACCCCCAGAGAATTGTTCTTTTGAGATCAAAATAGAAATGGTGAAGTTGTTACAGATACAAAATGTAATAAAAGAGCTTGTGGTGCGAGCTTAGAATAACTTAATTAAAACTATGGAAATGCAATAATTAAAAGATACGAGATGCAATAATTAAAAGATACCCTTCAATTCGGAGATTCCATGTGCATTATATTGACTAAGTACTGGAAAGTCAACTGGTAGATATGATGTATATTAAATCCTATCTAGCAACTCAATAGGTTAGCTGACATGTGTATTCTCATGCACAATCAAATAATCCAAGTAAACCAGAAGGCAAGCCATTTAGGAGGAATACTTGAATTACTCAATCGACATATCTATACCATGCAATAGTTAAACAACTATAGTAAATCAAAAGACAAGTCATTCAGAAGGAATACTACAGTTATTCAACTAGTAGTTTGATGATTCATTGATGACGAGATTTCGATTTATGCATTGAATCAAAAGCATTAGCTATGCCGAGACTTAATCTTTCTATAACCAATCAATCAATTGTTACGTAAAATCGTACATCACTATATCATGCATGAAGTACATAACTAGTAGATTGGTATCGCTAGGTGTTCATAACCATGATCATATTATAAATGTAACCATTCATCAATAAGAGAGGTATATATAACAATAAAGCATAGTTATAACATCAGCATTTCCATAACTCAAACAATATCTTTCATACGTTCACCCTTCATCAAAGGGTAAAAGTGGCCTACTCGTGCCCATTGCTATAAATGAGAAAGAGGTGCAAGATAGTTCCATTACAATGCAAAATAAATCGCAGACACTCATTCCCTGAGGAATAGTTGTAACACGACCACTCTTTATACCTATTAGGTTACAAAAGTGGTAGAGGTTCAACCTTCCAAGTAAAAAAGTATAACAGAAATGTAGAAAATATGAAAAGCATCGGTTGGAGGTAAGTTGGAAAGCTGGCTGAAAGAGTTTTGACATGGCTTCACCGCACTATTTCTAACTCCCTCTCACTCTCACTGACTATTTCTGACTTTCTAGATGTACTGGCAATGCTCTAAACTCTCCTGACTTCCCTTCACTCTCTCTAGATTTGCCTGTAATTGAATTATAGAACTAATAACAGATTGAAGCTGAATGACAGAAAATGGAAATCTGCAAGTGTATTTATAGGCTCTAGGGGCTACTTGAAGGTGGCAGATGCCTGGGAGGCCCAATCAGGTGATTTGTTGCATAATCCAGCAAATGAGAGGGAAAAGAGCTTCAGGCAGTTTAGTAGCTGTCTAAACGTCACCACCACCGTCCAGATAATGACTATGTACTATTTTTTTTGCATGGGCTGGTTTGTTGGTTGCTTGATGTAATTGAGCTTTGATCCCCTATTGATTTGGACTTTGAGAAATGGTTCCTCTTTAGTTTGCAGCATTTACGCACAAAACCTTGAAAATAACAACATTTCTTGCATTAACCCTAATTTACGCACTAACCTTAATTTCAACTACTTTGACTCATTTAACTCATTTAACTAACAAATTAAGTTATTAGCCTAATTCAATTACGCACTAATTAGGGTTAATCACACCCAAACCCAAGTATTACTAGTCCCTAGTAATTAAAATAAATAACAACAAAACAAAATCACTTTCGTAGAATTCAAGAATGCATTTAGCATATGCAATAAGCCATTAAACTCCTTGGTGATCCCTAGTTGACGATTTTTGTCTCATGAAGGTTTCCAGTGAAGCTACCTACAAATTTCAATGGTTAGAATACAATAATTAATATTTTCAACAGATAAAAATTAAATTACTAGGACACCTCCTTTCCCTAATCATTATAAGAGTAACACACATTAGCTTGACACTATTCATATATTTTCAAAAAAACTCGTGTGTGTGTGCAATGATTCCATTACTTCAAAAATTAGTAAAGTAATATAACCACCCTTCTCTTTGCTACATAAGACTTAGCCTTATTGTCAATTCTTTCCTGTAAATCACTCAGCAAATAACACACTCTTGTTACGGTGATTATCACTCAAAAATTACTTGTGATAAGAATATTGTTAAACAAAACAAATAATTTCCCATGTAATATCAAAAGAACGGTTATTTGAATAAAAACTGGATTTTGGCATAATCTCATGAAAGAATATTAACACAACACACAATCAACATTTCCTTTTTTCATGAACAGATGGAAATAATACACATGCATGATTTCTGGAATCAGAAAGAACTTTAGTAAGGTTATAACTTGGCCATGGGTTTAGGTTTTAAGAAAAGACATCAAAGGTATTCAAAAGCTATCCTTTCTTATGTACTGTGGTACACCTTTTCCCTTTTCCTTCCAGACTTTCTCATACATGGTATTTCATTCTTTCATTTTCCTTCTCATTTTTCACTTCCTTGGCTCTTTTCTTTCTTTGCTTTTCTTTTTCGGTTGTTTGTTTTCTTCCACAAACTTTCTCTTTCTTTGAGCATTAACCACCATCTTCTTTCTTTGCTCTTTTTATCCTTTTCTTCTCTTACTTTTTTGTATCATACACATTTAGAAGAGGGTGCAAGAAAATTACATAGCAAAGGTATGTCAATTATATTTTTCTGTGGCTCAGTTGTCATCTGGGTTTTATGAAAAAGACATTATACTTTTTAGGCTCAATCACAGATAACTAGGGATTTAATTTTGTAAAAGCAATAGCTAAGGCTCAAAATTAAATCAAAGATGGCCTAAGATCATTTTCTAGAAAATCATACACCTGCATAATTCTGAATTGAAAATTTAAGGAAAATGCTAACCATGTAATTCAACAAGCAATAATTAAAACAAAATAATAAGATTATTCAAAGAGATTTATCACTAAATCAAAAATTATTACTTGAGTAAGTGTGAAATATCTCTCCAAGAAGGATAGGCTCAAAATCTGTAGCAGGTTTTACATCTCCACCACATATCTAAGCTTAATAAAGGAGTGTAATATTTCAAAAAGTTCTTATAATAAGGAATTTTTCGTGTTCCTAGAATGAGTTTCTAGGAAAATATTAGGATAGTGCACAACCAACATATGAAAATCCAACGCAATAGGGTTAAGGGTATCCCTACAAAGCATAATAATAATAACCTAATTGTAATGTGAATCACATGAAATAAACATCCAAACTTAACACAATTTAACCACAATATAAACTAAATTAACTTCAAAAACCAAATTCAAAACATCATTCAAAACGTAAATACTGAAATAAAAATGCAAAAATTAGACAGTGTTCATGTGACACCCCAAAATCATGGAGTCCGTTAATTTCCCATCAACCCACGGAATACCTGTGGATATCGAATAACTCGATATCGCGCCGTTGTGTCCCATTTACCGGGATCCATAATTTAACGAAATCTGGACAGAGTCTCCTTTGTACGAGAAGCTCTACCCCAAAACACAATCTGTGCAATCAACATTTACATGACCCATCCGAGGTCCAATATAACATCATAACCACATAGGGTCCATTTATAAGTAAAACTTGACCACACTGGGTCCAATCATCATATTTATATCGAAATATACAATGTTATATTAAAACAGTCCATATAGACTCTATTACAATTCCTTTACACATTACATGCCAAAATTTAATTACAAATCTACTTTTACAAAAAAAATGGATTGGAAGCCACAAGTCGGCTTTTCTTCAACCATGTGACCCTGATTGTGAGCCGTCCACTGGCGGATGACCCACACCTGAAATGTTTCCCGTATAGGGTGAGCCAATGCCCAGTAGAATAATCCCTACAGAGGCTACTCATCACCTAAAATGCATATGCAATGTATACATGCAACATTTCACAACAAGTATTCCCTCCAACAATAACATACAATACAATGTTGGAAAATCATGATGTCATGCCAAGTAATGAGATGAAACTCACTCATGCATGCTATCCCGAGCCCACACCGACTCCTACAACATAATGCAACACCTACGTGTAAAACAAACGTCTTTGATGAAACACATCCAAATATCATTTTGAAATCAACCATATGTCATAAAACCAATTCATTCTTGGCTGTTTCCCATCAAATGAATAATTTATATATCAAAATCATGTGCCTTTATGGGGTATCGGATTCAGGAATCGCACCTCCGGCTCCGTACGCTGTTACACTTTTCTGGAATTTCACCGCTGGTAAGTGTATGAACCAAGAAGTCGGGTTTTTCACCCGAGGGAGTGTCTAGTCCTACTTGCTATACCCAGCACAAGTTTTCTTATGCTTGTAACCGTTCAACTCCGTAGGATGTTCCATCCCACTTTCCCGAGCCCACCATCGAGCACCAATGTTGGTGTTGATCACCTCATGCAACCATACACCCACACTCATGCATGTAGCCCTTGAATGTGATGCTATGTCATGCCCAATGTGCAATGTTGCCCAATGAGCTAGATCAACTACATATATAGACAATTCCATGGTAATTCATATCATAAGCATATAAATTCCATGAATCATTACAATGTCAGTATATATAAACAACACATTATATAAGCATGTTATACATTGTCATGTCATAACAACCTTAATTCACACTTATGCATTTTAGTAAACACCTTCTAGGCAACAATCATGTAAGCATACAATATTGCCCCCACACACATCAAATATCATCAAGTATCAAGGAATTATTTACAGAACTCCTACATAACAAATTTAACTAGAACTTTGTCCATACTTAATTCACCATTTCCATGACTATAGGCAAGTTATAAAACATTTTATACCACTAACCATTTCATATGGGCATTCTAGATTAAGAATTGACCCAAATAGAAGAAATCCTACACAATACATATAACATTTTAAATAGGGATGAACCAAAGTAGGAAAATCCCTACCTTAATAGAAGTGCAAAATGAGTGTAGAAAGCCTCAAGAACACTTCCTCTCTTGTTCAGTTTTAATGTCACATGTAGGGTTCTTTTCCAACTAAGCGTAGGCGTTTAGCATTTTTGAACATTCTGCAGGTAACCTACATGAGTTAAAACAACTCTAACTCTAGTTATTAAAATCCAATTCTAACAAAATGTGTGGGAGATGAACATAGACTCATAGGAATTATCTTTCACCAAAAATCACTATTTTTGAACACTAAATACCTGTTCCAGGTAACTCCTAAACTAAGTGTAAGTTACAGAATTTTCAGGTTCCAGCAGGTCATAATCATTTTTAGAAATTCACCAAATATAGAGTTTTCATCCTTTTGGCATGAGACCAAAGCCAGAATAACCCTTTATGAATCTATTTCAGACCCTCAAAGTTTAAGATTCATAAACAAACTCTAACTCATAAAACCAATTATGAAACTACACGCTGTCCAAATTTTGCAGATCAGTTTCTATAGGCTGGGGCTAACTTTCAAAAATCACCAAAACTCGTATTTATCTCCATTTTACTTGAAACCAAAACCAAACGAATCATTTTTCAGTCTACATTATAACCTCAAAATCCCAGAATTATTAAATAATCGTAGCTTATGAAATGAATAAGAAACTCACCTACTGTCTAGGATTGACAGCACCACTCCTCCCTTTCGGTTTGAGCTCAAGAAAATACCCACCAAGACTTAATTTCCCCAAAATCTCCCCTTTAGACCTTCAGTGAAATCCTTCATTTTTGGTACCCACGCGTAGCCCTCGTCGCGTAGACCAACTTTAATTCTTGGTTCAAGCAATTCTGACCGACGTAGCCTAGCAGATCGACGGAAAAAAAACTTGAAAACTCTCTTTCTCTCTTCTCTTCCTCGAACATCTGAAACCAGCTGAATATCAGAGATATTTCTGTTGAAATATCTGATATTTAGCCCTATTTATAATTTTCAAGGCTTGGCCCGAGTCGCGCCATGTGTCCCTCTTTATCTAGGTCCGTTTTCTCCCCGAAACGATTAAATTTCGTACCAATTTAAGCTATAAATATTTTATATGATATTTATTTAAAACTTATTTTTAAATTTCAAAATTTTTAATAAAAATTTCATTTTTAGGGGTCACCGGACACCTGTCACCTTGAAAAATGTGAAAAATTCGATTATCTCATAATTCGACGAAATTTGTCTGGATAATTAAATTTCATGAGACGAATCCAACGGTGGGGTCCGTTTCATCATCCGAGGTCTTGAAAAATACCAATTTTTTTTAACCCGCACTATAATGACCAATTACCATTTTACCCTTTTTAAGAAAAAATTAAAATTTTTCCCGGGTTTCACAATTCAGGAATGTAGTTGTATAAGTGATAATGTGTGGAATCTCTAGAAATTTCTCTGATAAGGAATTAGATGGGCCTCCACCAAAATGTCATCAGATTAGCCTCAATATCTTTGTATGATTTTGTTCATAGTTAGCCATGCGTTGATTGATCTAGGCGATATGCTAGTCCCAAACTAGGTCACACTCATCTCCAATCCCTGTAAAATCTGTCTATTGGACCTATCATCCACTAGTATATACGACTGCACCTCTATGGCTGAGGCAGCTCTGGTGGGTGAAAATCTTCAGTTACAATCTTGTTGCTTCAATTATCAGTTTAATCCCACAATTACGCTACTGATCCACTAAACATTCTACAATTAATTACTAAAATGACACAATAAAACTACTATCATAACAATTTATTTGCATTTTCATTTTAATCAAAATCTTCTAAATCAATGACATCAGTGACTCAATTAATTACATGTCTCACGTATCTTGACAACATGGGAGTGGAATAGGATGGCGTCTCAAGGTATTCCTTACATAAATTAAACATTGTCCTCAACTTATAGTATAATGAAATTGAATATTAGACAATTGTTAATAAGATCTGGAGATGAGACACATCCATAGTACAAAACCTAATATGTAAAATAACCAACAAATGATTAGTACTACTATTTACAAACAAACACTTATGAAAACTTCTTAAAGCACATATACTGATTCCATTAGCTGAATGGAACTCACATCTTGAACAAAATTATCGTGATACAATTTAAGCATTTGTCCATTTACTTGGAAATCATTTCTAGGCAATGGATTCTTGATTTCAATTTCCCCATGATCAAAAACTTGCTTGAGAATGTAGGGCCTATCCATCTTGACCTTAACTTACCATGAAATAGATGGAGTCTTGAATTATATAACAATACTTTCTGAGATGGCTCAAAAGGCTTCCGCATTATATTCTTATCATGAAATATTTTTATTCTGGATTTAGCAATCTTAGCATTCTCATGTACTTCATTTCTTAACTCTTCTAATTCATAAATATGAAATTTGCAGGATGCACTTGCTTTGTCAATATCAAAGTTAGTCATTTTGATTGCCTAGTAAACTCGATGTTGCAATTCCACAGGCAAGTGACATGGTTTACTGTAAACTAACCGATAAAGAGACATTTCTATCATAGTTTTGTATACAGTACGGTAAGCCTAAAGTGCATCAGTCAGTCTCAAAGATCAGTCCTTGCAATCCGAATTCACTATTTTTTTTTTCTAAAATGTATTTTATCTCCCTATTGGCTAATTCAGATTGTCCACTTGTCTGGGGATGATAAGGGGGGTAATATTTTTTGAGAAATCAAATATTTTTTTCATGAGGATTTTAAAAATTTTATTGCAAAAATGTTTCCTCCCATCACTAATAATAGCTCTGGGAATCCCAAATCTTGACAAAATATTTTCTTTTAAAAAGTTGACTATCTGCGGTGATCATTATTTCAACATGGGATTGCTTCTACCCATTTGGAGGCATAATCAACGACAACCAAAGTGTACAGATAACCAAAGGAGGGGGAAATGGTCCCATAAAATCGATGCCCCAACAATCAAAAATTTCAATGATCAAAATAGGGTTTAAAGGCATCATGTTTCTTTTTGAAATGTTCCCCATTCTTTGGCATCTGTCACAATTTAAACAAACAACATGCATATCTTAAAAAAAATTAGGCCAATAAAATCCACACTGCAAAATTTTAGCAGTGATTTTCTTTGAAGAAAATGCCCTCTGCAAGCTTCAAAATGACAAAATGAGATGACCTGACTAATTTCATGATTAGATATACAATACTTTATTATTTGATCTTTACAATACTTTAACAGATAAGGGTCATCCCAAAAGAAATTGCGTACCTCTCTCAAGAATTTCTTTCAGTTAGTCTAGGTAAAATGAAAAGGAATAGTACCTGTGACTAAGTAATTGACTATACCAATATACCATGATACTTTTGTTATTGCAAAAATTTGTGCATCTAGAAAAATTTCTTTGATTGGAATGGGTTCCTCCTTCGTATCATAAGTCAGCCTCGATAAGTGATCAACTACCGCATTTTCAACTCCCATCTTGTCCTTGATAATCAGATCAAATTCTTGAAGTAGTAGTATCCAATGCATTAGACGTGGTTTAGCATCCTTCTTTGTAAGAAAATATTTCAAAGCTGCATGATCAGTAAAAACAACGACTGAGGATCCAACCAAATATGAACAAAATTTATCTAATGCAAACACAATAGCAATCAATTCTTTCTGTGTGATAGAATAATTCATTTGTGCATCATTCAAAGTTTTTCTTGCATAATAAATCACATATGGTTTCTTCTCTATACTTTCACCTAAGACAGCTCCTACTGCATAATCACTGGCATCACACATTAATTCAAAAGGTAAGGACAAGTCAGGAGGTTGCATTATTGGTGCAGAAATAAGCATGCTTTTCAGTTTATCAAATTCTATTTGTCATGCATCATTCCAATCAAATGGTAAATCCTAACACAAGAGATTACATATGGGCCATGACATCGAACTGATAGTCTTAATGAATCTTCTACATAATTCGACATGACCTAGAAAGGATTGGACATCTTTCACAATCCTGGGCAGAGGGAGATTGGCTATCAAATCAATCTTAGACATATCAACTTCAATTCCCTCTACAAAAAATACATGACCTAAAACAATACCCTGTGTAACCATGAAATGATATTTTTTCCAATTTAACACAAGGTTTGTTTCTTCGCATCGGGTAGCAACTTTTTCAAGATTTTCTAAACGTAAATCAAATGTATCACCATACATAGAAAAAATCATCCATGAAAACTTCTAAAAATTGCTCCACTATATCACTGAAAATATTTCACATACAACGCTAAAAAGTAGCTGGACAATTACACAATCCAAAAAGCATTCTTTTAGAGGCAAAAATGCCAAAAAGACATGTAAAAATGATTTTCTCTTGATCATCAATTGCAATTTCAATCTAATTATAACTGGAATATCCATCTATGAAACAATAATATGAATGACCAACTATTCTCTCTAGGACTTGATCTAAGAATGGTAGAGGAAAATGATCTTTTATGGTAAGTGAATTCAACATTCAGTAGTCGATACACATATGCCAAGTAGTGACTGTACACATAGGGACTAACTCATTTTCTTGATTCTTTATGAAAGTAACGCTAGATGTTTTTGGCACTACTTGTGTGGACTGTCCATTTACTATTAAATGTAGAATAGATAATATCAGCATCTAATAGTTTAAGTACTTTAACCTGAACTATTTCTTTTAAATGTGGGTGGCTGTCGGGATGGTTTAGAATCTTCTTCTAAGTACACGCAATGAGTACATAGAAGAGGACTTATTCCCTTTATATCTATTATTGACCAACCAATAGCACTTTTATGACTTTTTATGACTTCAATGAATTTCTCTTCCTAGACTGTTGATAATTTAGAAGATATTATCACCGAATGAGTTTCATCTTCCCCCAAGAAGACACATTTCAGGTTAGTCGAGATAGGTTTCAATTCTGGCTTAATAACTTCAGCAATGGGCTTTACAGACTTGGGTTCAGCAGGCAGTAATTTTTTAAATTTTGGACTCCATGCTTTAATGACTGACATATCAACAGACTTTTCATTATGTATAGACTATAATGTATGTGACACTTTCTTCATACTCTGTTTTTCAACAACTCGACATAGTTTATTTCACTCACCACCTTCTGTTCTTTGGGCTGTCTTGTCATGTTAAACACATTCCATTCCAAGGTCATGTTTCTAAATGAAATTTTCATGATTCAACTCCTACAATTAATCAATGTATTTGATGTAGCAAGGAATGGTCAACCTAGAATGATAGGATTCTATGTAGAAGCATTCAGAACTGGCTGAGTATCTAAAACAATGAAATCAACTGGGAAATAGAATTTATCAACTTAAACTAACACATCCTCCATAATTTGTCATGGATTTTTCGCAGTTCTGGTCTACCAATTACAATGTGTCATTGGTGGGTTTCAACTCACCCAACCCTAATTGCTTATAGACCGAGTATGGAAGCAAAATAACACTAGCTCCACATCAACTAGGGCTTGCTCAATCCAAAATTTTTTGATTATGCATGACACTGTAGACTTCTAGGATCTTTGTACTTAAAAGGGGCCTTGTGCTAGATGATAGCACTAACCTGCTAAGTTAAAAATACTCTTTTTTGTACATTGATCTTTCTTTTGACTATGCAAAAGTCCTTCAAAAACTTGGCAAAAGATGAGACTTGTTTCATCGCATCCAACAAGGGGATGTTAATCTTCACTTGTTTGAACAGTTCAAAGATCTCAAAATGATTGACTGGAGTTTTAGGTTTCTTGACTGCTTGAGGAAAAGGTAATGAAATAGGACATAAAGGATCTTTTTTCTTTGGCGGTTCTGGTTCCTTTTCAGTTACAGGTTCAGGCTCAACTAGTTCATTGACTGGGATTGACTCAGGTTTTGGCTCAGGAATTAGCATGTCTCTAATGGTTTTTTCAATGACCTTATCACTTCTCAGTGTGGTAATTGCTTGGACTTGACTCGGAGATGGTTTGGAAAACACAACATTGGCTTGGTTTTGACTATATGGGGGTTTTGGTTAAGATGGGAGTTTTCCTTTCTCTAACATACTCAAAGATTGGCTCAATTTGGCTAGATGACTCTTAATGTCTTCAATACTTGGTGAGATTTGTGTTTTAAAATCATTAAATGCACGGGTATACTGAGTATTGAAATTCATTTGATTTTGGATAAATTGGTTCATGGTATCCTCTAGACTCCTTTTTGTGTGGGGGGTTGATATGGTTGGTATGACAATTGAGTTTGGAGTTGATATGACTACTAAGTTTGGGGCTGCCGTGAAGGTGGACCATGTGATTGACTTGTAGGCTGTGTGTTTTTCCAATTGAAATTCGGGTGATTCCGCCACCCTAGGTTATAGGTTTTGGAATAAGGATTGCAATAGGGCTTGTTAAAGTTTGAAATGATATTGGACTATTCCATTAAGATCTCTTTGAATGCAGGAATTGTTGGACATTCCCCTTGGGATGTCCTATCAATGCACAAATTTTACATGATTTCTCAGTGGTGGACACTATAGACACTTTGATTATTTTTTTTTTGTTTCTAATGCTTCAAAATTTTGGTACAAAGTAGCCATTCTGGCCCTTAGGTCATCATCTTCTTTTAACAAATACTTCCCTTCTTAGCATGTAGATGGCTTGGATTCAACAATGTTTGGAGAGGCCGAGTTCCACATTTTAGAACTCTTAGAAATGGTATCAAAGAACTCAGATGCCTTCTCAAGACTCTTATTCATAAACTCTCCTTGTGTAATCATTTTAACAAACTGACACAATGCAAATGGAAGGGTGTCATAGAAAAAACCTACAAGAGTCCAACTCTCAAATGCATGATGCGGGCAAGTTTGGAGAAGATCCTTAAATCTCTCCCAATATTGATAAAAAAAATTCCCTTCTTTTACAGAAAAATTAATGATTTGACATCTCAATGCATTAATACGATGCAAAGTAAATTTTTCTTGAAAAACTCAGTTTGCAATACTTGCCAACTCGGAATAGACTATGCTTTTAATGAATTAAGCCATTGTTTAGCTTTGTCAATCAAAGAGAAAGAAAAAAGTTTCAACCTAGCCATTTCAAATTATCTTGCAAAGCACCACATACTTAATATTCTTTAACATATAGATATGGGTTTTTAGACTCCAACCCATGAAATTGTGGTAACAACTGTATTATCCCTTCCTTTATGTTAGAATTTGGTGCATTTGTAGGAAAATCAAAGCATGATGGGACAATAGTGCGTGTAGGATACAGATGTTCACTTAATGGTCGAACATTCTAGGTTACTTCCTGTTCTTGTCGATTATTGTGTGTCACGCTCAATTCAAATAATTCTTGAGATGAAGATGAAGATGATGGAGATGGAGGATTAGACTAATTTACAGACCTTACTAATGAGTTAATAGACATAAACAATGAAAATGCAATAAACAAAATATACATATAATACAAACTAAATAAATTCCTTGTTCAATTTTGAAATCATTGTAAGTTCCCTGACAACGGTGCCAGAAATCTTAACTCACATTCAGCCTAAATAGTGGTATACACCTAAGTATGAGTGGTCAAATTGCAATATAATTCTTGGTTTAAGTCAGAGGGCGAACCCAAGAGGAATTGTTCTGTGGAAATCAAAATAGAAATGACGAATTTGTTACAGATACAAAATGCAATAAAAGATCTTGTGGTATAAGCTTAGAACAACTGAAGAAAAACTTAATTAAAACTATGGAAATGCAAAAATTAAAAGATATGAGATGTGATAATTAAAAGATACCCTTCCATTCGGAGAACCCATATGCATTATATTGGTTAAGTATTGGAAATGCCACCTTACATCAATTAAAACCCATTTTACTAGAAACTTGACCGGTAGGTATGATGTATAGTAAATCCTATCCAACAATTGTTTAGGTTAGCTAAAAGGTGTATTTCCATGCACAATCAAATAATCCAAGTAAACTAGAGGCAAGCCATTTTGGGGGAATACTTGAATTACTCAATCGGCATCTATGTACCATGCAATAGTTTAACAACTATAGTAAACCAGAAGGCAAACCACTCAAAAGGAATACTACAGTTATTCAATCGACAAGTTGATGATTCGTTGATGATGAGATTCAAATTTACGCATTGAATCAAAAGCATTAGCTATGCCGAGACTTAACCCTTCTATAACCAATCAATTCACTGTTACATAAATCCCAATCACGTACATCATTGTATCATGGATGAAGTACATAACTAGTAGATAGTATGGTATATAGCATTAGGTGCCCCTCGGTGTTCATGACCATGAGCATATTATAAATGTAATCATCCATCAATATGAGAAGAATATATAACAATAAAACGTAGTTATAACATTGGCATTTCCATAACACAAACAATATCTTACATTTGTTCACCCTTCATCGAAGGGTAAAACTGGACTACTCACGCCCCATTTTTTTACAAGAACAAGAGGTGCAACATAATTGCATTACAATACAAAATAAATCACAGACACTCCTTCCTTGAGGAATAGTTAAAACACGACCACTCTTAATAATTATTAGGTCACAAAAATGGTAGAGGTTCAACCTTCCAAGTAGAAAGGTATAACATAAATGTAGAAAATAAGAAAAGCTTTGGCTGGAGGTTAGCTAGAAAGCTGGCTGGAAGAGGTTCGATAGGGCTTCACCACACAGTTGTTGACTCTCTCTCAATCTCACTAACTATTTCTGATTTTCTGGATGTAATGGCGACACCCTGAACTCTCCTTACTTCCCTCTGCTCTCTCTGGATTTCCTTTTACCTAAAGTACTAAACTAAAATTTGACTGAAGATGAATACTTGAAAATGGAAAGCTACAGGGGTATTTATAGGCTCCAGGGGCTGCTTTAAGGTAGCAGATGCATGGGAGGCCCAATCTGGTGATATATTGCATAATCCAGCCAATGAGAGGGCAAAGAGCTTGAGGCGGTTACTTGGCCGCCCAACGCCACCACCACTGTCCGGATAGAGGCTATGTACTGCTTTTTGCATGGGTTGGTTCATTGGTTTCTTGATGTAATTATACTTTGATCCCCTACTGAATTGAACTTTAATATATGGGTCCTCTTTAGTTTGTAGCTTTTACGCATGAAGCCCTGAAAATAACAACATTTCATGCACACACTAAACCTAATTTCAACTACTTTGACTCTTTTAACTCGTTTAACTAACACAATTAACTTATTAACCTAATTCAATTATGCACTAATTAGGGTTAATCAATACAGTTGTGTATAAAGCCTACCATCAAATGCTCAAAAGGAATGGAAAAAAAGGGAAGCTTTAACGGATGGATTGGGACATCAAGAAACCAAGAAAATTCCAAAACAGGAGAAAACCTACTAGTAGAAGTCGACCAAAACCTATAGGTAGAAGTAAGTCAAAACCTACCGGTAGAAGTTGACCAAAACCTATAGGTAGAAGTTAGTCAAAACCTACTGGTAGAAGTCGACCAAAACCTATAGGTAGAAGTTAGTCAAAACCTACTGGCAGAAGTTCCAAAACCTACCGGTAGGAAAAGCGCACTGAAATTCTTCAACCGCAGCCGCGCCAAAAACCTACCAGCAGAAAATGCTTACTAGAGAAAACGTACTAGTAGGTTTTCTTGATGTTCTATTAGTAGGTTTTGTCCAGAAATGCCAGATGCCTGCCCACACGAATCCACCTACTCTGGGGTCCCACCTCTTGTCATCCAAACCATTCCCAGACATCTTTGACACACCTTGAGGGTCTCTTACACCATAAAGTCAGATTTGGAAGACAAAAGAATTTGATAGGCAAGAGAGAGAAAAGGGGTGGTTGTGGAAGTGTCCAATCTCTTCCTACATATTACAACTCAATTCTCACAGGCTATGGAGGGAGGATGGACGAATTTTAACAAGTCTTACACCATTTTCTAGTTTTTACATATGCTTTTAGAGAGAGAAGCTCTAAGGTAGAAGATGAAGTTGTATACAGAGAAAGTTGGGTTTTTACATTTCCTTCACCATTTTCACTATAGAAAGCTTTATTATTCTTGTAATCTCTTCCTCATTTACTTTAAAATCTTTTATTCAAGTTGTAACCAAGCTTAGTGAAGCTTTGTAATTTGGTTATGAATGACTTCACTCTTATAGTTTAAACTTTTTATTGCATCAATACCATGTCTCTTTACATTATGTTTGTTCATTGTTTTACTCTGAATAGCTATAGTTTTAGTTGGCTAATCCAAGGGGAATTCCCTCTTAGGTATGTTTCATTCTTCCTTATAGTTTAAAGTGTTTGGTTTGATTAGGTTGAGTGCAGACGTGGTTGGGGGCTCTTGATACACTATAGACTTTTTTTAAGGTATGCTTGTGCCTAACACATCGACATTAGTCCCTCACTTCCTACGAATCAATCAAACACCGAGACACCATTAATTGAATAAATTGAGTCGACTTGGCATTCCCATTGGAATGACCTCTATGGATTAGCCAACTTTGCTTTCTTGCATATTTGGTAGAACAAAACTCACCAAAACACAAATTACAAGATTTTCCAATTTTTATTTCCTTCACAAATCAAATTTTGAAAACATTTGTCCTTTCCTTCCTTGAGGAAACGACCTTGGGATACCCATTCCAAGTAAAACACAACATTGCAAGTCTTTCTATTCTTGGGAAGCACTTTTGCATACACACACATTTTTGTTCACATATGATTTTTCCAATTTCTTGCATCAAACCTTAGGGAGAGTGACACTCACCACTTCGTATAAGCCATATACACACAATCCAAATGCATGGTTGGAGATTAGGGAAAATCAATCAAGCAGTTTTGGCACCGTTGCCGGAAAGCCTAAGTGCCAAAGTCAAAGGTGATTTGTGGACAATGGAGATAAGTCCTGTAATTCTCATCAGAGGTTGAGGTAAGTTGCTCTTATGTATACTCTTTGTTTTCAATTGTCATTAGTGTTTTGCATGTGGGGATGTGACGATCAAAATAGACTAGTGAGATGTGCTTTAGGACCAAATATGAATCTAGACTAAGACCTACCTAAGGATGTTGGAGACAATTTTGGAGATGATGGTGCAAATACTCAGAGGGGCGGGGGAATGCAAAACCCCCGAGTGCAAACCCACGAATGCAATTCCCCCTCCAAAAAATGAAGAAAATAATCTCTCAATCCATCCTCCAATGAGGTCAATGAGGGATTATCTCCAACAACCCGAAGCACCACCCCCTAATGCATACTTCTACCTATGCAAGCCCATGGCTTCCTTATTAAATCGGGCATGTTGCAATTACTTCCTCAATTCCATGGAGTGGAACGAAAAATCCTTACCTACACATCAAGGAATTTAAGGAGATTGCTAGAACATTTATCACAAATCACTCCATGGAAGACATGTCACACATGAAATTATTTCCCTTCTCCCTCAGAGATAAAACTAAGACTTGGTTGAACTCGTTGAAACCGCAATCGATAAGTTCTTAGGCACAAATGCTTTCTAAATTCTTAAACAAAATTTTTTTCGATGCACATGACAACTGCTCTTAAGAAACAAATTCAAAATTTCTTGAAAAAACCAAATGAGCAGTTTTATCAATGTTGGGATAGATACAAGGACTTGTCGCACTCAATTCCACGTCTTGGATTCGCACCATGGCAATTGGTGAGTTTCTTCTATGAAGGGATTACACAGGGCCATCGAAAATTCATAGACAAAGAGTTTCTAAACAAAGATCCCAATGAGACCCTTGATTACTTTAACACATTGGTAGAAAATGTCCAATCTTGGGATATCACGGATCCCACTGATGTGCCAAGGTCCTCTCCTAGTAGCCAACCAAGTGGAGAAGGGGATGTATAAGGTTCATAAACAAGAAGATTTGCTTGCTAAAATAATGCAATTGTCTTGCAAGGTGAAGAGTCTAAAGGTGAATAGGAGGCATGAGGTGTCTAACATCACAAAGGCCGGGGAGTTTTGCTCTATATGTGAGAGTGTTTAGCATTCTATTTCAGAGTACCCAAATATTCCAGCACTCAAAGAGGTATATCATGAGCAAGTGAATGCTTTTAGTCAAAGTAGGCAATCATTCTCTCCACAGTCCAACACATATAAACTGGAAAGGAGTAACCACCCAAACTTTAGTTGGAAGAATGATAACCCTACTCCTCATGGGTCTAGCTCATTCTCACCTCCCATTCCACCCAAGAAAAATCAATCATATCATGGTCATGGTCCCTCATCTAGCTCCCAATACCTATGGTCCAATCCACAAAAGTTTTCCCAAAACCCACCTCAACAAGGGCTTGGTCAATAAGGACCACCTAACCCACCCACCTACCAACCACCTCACAAGAGAATTTTGGAGGATGTTGTGCTCCAATTCATTCAAAGTGAAACTGTAATTAATAATCAAACTGTCTTCACTTTTAATGACATCCGGACCCAAATCACTAAGTTGACCAATGCAATAGGGTTGTCTCAACAAGGGAAAGAAAAAATTTTTGCCCAACCATTGCTATAACGATCGAGAATTACCGAATAGAGCAAGCATTGCTAGACTTGGGAGCAAGTGTCAACCTCCTACCCTTTTTGGTGTATCAAAAATTGCAACTTGAAGAGTTAAAGCCAACCCCAATCACTCTTCAATTAGCGGACCGAAGCATGAGAACACCATGGGGAGTAGTTGAGGATATTTTAGTCCAAGTGGACAAATTTAATTTTCTTGTTGATTTTATTATACTTGATACTCACCTTGTTGCCAACCCAAGTTCACAAATTACTGTCATTTTTGGTAGGCCTTTCCTTACTACTTCTAATGCTGTGATTAATTGTGGGAATGGTCTAATGAAGCTTGCCTTTGGAAACATGACAATGGATCTAAATGTGTTCAATCTTTGCTAGCAACCGGGAGATGATGAGGAAGTACATGAGGTCAATCAGATTAAAACTTTGGAGGAGGGGCTCATGGAGTCACATTTTAATTTCAAGTTGGAGGAGGAAGAGTTTATTGAAGAAAAGGAGCCAAAAAGTATGCAAGGGGTAGGGAATTGGGCCCCAACATTTGAAAATTTTTCACCATAAGAAAGGAAAATTTTTCCATCAATTGTGCAAACACCAATCTTGGAGTTGAAGCCATTGCCATCTACACTAAAGTAAGCATTTCTAGGGGAGCACAAGACATTCCCAATGGTGATAAGCTCTTTTTTGGAGCCAACGCAAGAAGAGGAATTGCTGCAAGTTTTGAGGAGGCACAAAGGAGCCATCGGTTGGAACATTGCCAACATCAAAGGGATTAGCCCCCTCATTTGCACTCACAGAATCTATTTGAAAGAAGACTCCAAACCAACCTGACAACCACAAAGGAGGCTAAATCCTATCATGAAGGATGTGGTAAGAGCTAAAGTGCTCAAGCTACTTGACGTGGGCATTATCTTTACAATTGGAGAAAATAAATGGGTTAGTCCCGCACAAGTAGTATCAAAGAAGTCGGGAGTCACTATGGTAGCAAATTAGGAGAATGAGTTATTTCCAACAAGGGTGGTCACCGGTTGGAGATTTTGCATTGATTATTGGAAATTCAACTCATATACAAGAAAGGATCACTTCCCCTTGTCATTCTTCGATCAAGTGTTGGAGAGGTTAGTTGAGCATCTTTTCTATTGCTTCTTGGATAGCTACTCTGGCTATAACCAAAAAGAGATTTATTTGGAGGACCAAGAGAAGATCACATTCATGTGCCCCTTTGGTACCTTTCCATATCGTTACATGCTATTTGGGTTGTGCCCCGAGCACTTTTTAGAGATGTATGATAGGGATTTTTAGCGACATAGTGGAGACGATTATGAAGTTGTTTATGGATGACTTTTCAGTGTTTGGGGACTCATTTGATGGTTTCTTGGAAATTTTGGAGAGAGTGCTAGAGAGATGTGAAGAAAAGAACGTAGTGCTAAATTGGAAGAAGTGCCATGTAATGACAACACTAGGGATTGTGCTCGGGCACATCGTGTCTGTAAAAGGAATTGAAGTAGAAAAATGCAAGGTGAAAGCAATTTCCAACCTCCCCACTCCAAAGGTCATCAAGTATATCAGATCGTTTCTTGGCCATGACATTGATTCTCCCATTTGTCCCCTGATATCCCTTACACATTTACATGCCTCCTACACCCTAGTTGAAGACTTTGGAGGCAATACCATTAATGGGGATGGGAGAGAAAGGGGCACTAATAAAGGGGTGCATGCTAAGCTTGTCCTACTTCACCCAAAGCCATCCACTCATCTCCTATTGATGGGAGGCCAGCACACACATGCTAGAGGACCCTATAGAGAAAAATGCAAGGCTTCTTCACCATATATTCAGCATTCCACAAGATTTTGATGGGTGGCTACCTAAGCTTAGGAGTAGTCCAAGGAGGAAGATGATGAATAGTGTTATAGAGATAAAATTTATATTTTTGCATTCTCTTCACCCATTTCATTGCAGTAAGTTGTAGTTCTCTTGTAATCTTTATTTCTTGTATTGTAATCTCTTTTAATTCTAGTGCAACCAAGTTTAATTCATTGTTCTTGCATTTCCATAATCTTTGTTGGGTTTCAATTGTCTTCTCTGCAACTTTTCCATTTTAGTGCTAAATGAGCTTCTATTTGTAGTTTACCATTTCCTAGCATTAATATAAGTTCTAAGTTTCATTTTTATCTCATTTTCATTTCTTTTACATGTCTCTTTACATTACATCATTATCGTTCCTTCAAGTATGAGTAGCTAGAGCTTTAAGTTGGCTAATCTAAGGGAGAACTCTTCTTGGGTATGCTAAATCAACTCACTTTCTTTCATCATCTCAGAGTACGATGGTTTAGTTTGACTGGGTTGAGAGTGGATGTGGTTGTGAGTCTTTGATATCCCGTAGGCCTGGTCACGGGTAATGCTTGGATCCTCACCTTCATCTCGTTCCTAACTTCCCATGAATTAATTGTTCATCTAAGCTCTATTTGAGGAAGGTTTTGAGTTGATTTGGGATTCCCATTGGAATGAACCCTTCATATTAGCCAACACTTGTTTTCTTTCATTTTCATCAAGAACAAAACTCACCAAAACACAAATCTACAAGATTTTACACTTTTCCATTTTTACAAAATCACCTTCACACAATTTCCTTTCCTTCCCTAAGGAGATGCCCTTGGAATAGTTTTCCAAGTAAAACAACGATACACAAAAGTCTCTCTACGTTTGGGGAGCATTTTTGTTCACACACACACACGCATTTCATTTTATTCCACCACTATTCCATTTTTCCTATTTCTTGCATCATTCCGAGAGAGAGTGACACTCTCCCATTCCTATAAGCCATACACAATTAAGGGATGATGTTTGGAGAGTAGGGACTACAATAGAAATGAACAAGCAGAGACTTAACCCCATTATGAGAGATGTGGTGAGGGATGAGGTACACTAGCTACTTGATATTAGCATCATATTTTTTATTGTCGATAGTAATTGGGTTAGCCCCCATGCAAGTAATATAGAAGAAATCAGGATTCACGGTAGTTGCAAATTAGGAGAATGAGTTAATTCCAACAAGGGTGGTCACCGGATGGAGGGTGTGTACTGATTATCAAAAACTCAATTTGTGCACAAGAAAAGACCACTTCTCCTTGCCTTTCCTCGACCAAGAGTTGGAAAGGTTAGCCGGGCATCTATTCTACTATTTCTTGGGTGGCTACTATGGATACAATCCAATAGATATAGAATTGGAGGATCAAGAAAAGACCATCTTCACTTGCCCCTTTGGTACCTTTTGATGGGTTAAGCTCAAATAGTCCAATTTATGTGTTAAAGTCCAACCCCAGTTGAGGAGCCCAACCTCATTGTGATTCTACCAAGCCCAAGACAGTCCAAGACCGGTTAGACTTCTTGCTTAGCACGTCATCAAGAGGAGAGCACGGGAAGCTTAGTCCAAGGTCGGTTAGACTTCTTGCTTAGCACGTCACCAAGAGGAGAGCACGGGAAGCTTATATGTACCACCGAAGGAAACGGTCCAATCTTTGACCACGTTTCATGAAGAGCTCCCCAACCTCCTCTTTCCATTGAGGATAAGTCGTGATCTCCACCAAGAATAATCTCTTAGCTGCGATAAAGAAGCCTTGAGGGTAAGTCATGATCTCCACAAGAATGATCTCTTAGCTGCTATAAAATAGCTCCAATCTGGTAGAGAGGAGAGATCACGCCCCACCAGAGACTTACAGAGGACGAACCGACTACTGGAGATTACTATTTTCTTTGATTCTCTATTCTCTCTCTCAAAGCTTGTATCTCCATTCTCCATACCTTTGAATCAATAAAGTACCCGGCGACTGAAGCCATTGAAGAGTGGACGTAGGTCGAATTGACCGAACCACGATAAATTGTGTCTTCTCTAATTTTTTCGTTGATTTCATTGCATTTATTATCTATACTTGACAGGTGGTGTGCGAAACCATTTTTGTTCATCATCACCTTTGAATACCAACGCATGCCATTTGGGTTATACATTGCCCTTGGAACCTTTCAAAGATTTATGATAGGGACCTTTAGTGATATGGTGGAGAAAATTATGGAAGTTTTTATGGATGAGTTCTCGTTGTTTGGGCATTCCTTCAATGGTTTTTTGGAAAACTTGGAGAGAGTACTTGAGAGATGTGAGGAGAAGAATTTGGTTCTCAATACGGAGAAGTGCCACTTTATGGTTACACAAGGGATATTGCTCAGGCACACTGTTTTGGAGAAAGGGATCTAAGTCAAAAAATGAAAGGTGGAAGCAATTTTCAATCTCCCTACTCTAAAATTCATCAAGGATATCAGATCATTTCTTGGCCATACCGGCTTCTATCGTCCTTTTATAAAAGATTTTAGTGCTTTGACAAGACCCTTGACCAATTTTCTTTCAAAATATGTCTCATTTGTGTGGTCATATGATTTTGAGGCATCATTTAAAAAAACTCAAAAGCATGCTCACTTCACCTCCAATCATGTGACCACCCAAGTTGGACTTACCATTTGAGCTCATGTGCGACACTAATGACTATGCGGTCGGCACTGTGGTTGGTCAACGGGAAGACAAAAGACCATATGTAATACACTATGCTAGTAAGACTCTAAATGAGGCACAAATGAATTACACTACCACATAAAAAGAGTTGTTAGTCGTAGTATTTGCACTGGATAAATTTTGGTCTTACATCATTGGTTCACATATTGTAATCTACACTGATCACTCTGCTTAGAAGTGTCTTTTGTCTAAGCAGGATGCAAACCTGAGACTCATTAGGTGGAACCTCCTCCTAAAAGAATTCAGCTTGGCAATCAAATACAAAAAAGAAGTTGAGAGCGTGGTGGCAGACCATTTGTCCCGACTTGTAGTCTGAGATGCCAAAGAGCATATTCATATCCCTGAATCTTTTCCTAATGAGTATTTATTTTTCATTCATTATGTTTGTCCTTGGTGTGTTGACATTTGCAATTATCTTGCTACAAGACAAATTTCACTACACTGGACCCCTAAGGATAGACGAAGACTTATGGTAGCTGTGAAGTACTTTTACTTTGATAACCCATACTTGTTCAAATACTACCCTAACCAAGTCATGAGGAGGTGCATTTTTTAAAATGAACAACAGGACATCCTTACATTCTGCCATTCTGAAGCGTGCGGTGGACTCTTCTCTTCCAAAAAGACTTTGGCTAAGGTTTTGTAATTTGGTTTTTATTGGCCTTCCTTTGGTAGGGATTGTGTTTCATTTTTGCAAGATATGTGATAGGTGCCAAAGATTGGGTAGTGTGACCTGTAGGAATATGATGCCCTTGTCCCCTCTTGTTAGTAATTGAGGTATTCGATTGTTGGGGCATTGACTTCATGGTTCCATTCCCTATGTCTTTTGGATACCTTTATATTTTATTGGCAGTGGGCTATGTGTCCAAGTGGGTAGAAGCTATCCCAACTAAGACCAATGACTACCGGGTTGTGGTCAAGTTCCTAAAAGAAAACATCTTTTCAAGGTTTAGGATGCATCATGCAATGATAAGTGATGGTGGTTCCATTTCTGCAGCAGGTCATTTGCATCATTAATGCATAAGTATGTCATCACACACAAAGTGTCCACTGCTTATCACCCACAGACCAATGTTCTAGCTAAGTTGGCCAATAGGGAGATCAAGAACAGCCAAGAGAAAGCAGGGAACCCTAATAGGAAGGATTGGTCACTTAGGTTGACTAATGCCCTATGGGCTTGCCATACTGCATACAAGACCATTCTAGGTATGCTAACCTATAGGCTGGTCTATGAAAAAGCTTGTCATTTGCCGACAGAAATGAAACACAGCCTATTGGGCCATCAAGACCTTAAACTTCAACTTGAGAATAGCTGGAGAGAATAGGTAGTTGGAGTTGAATGAGTCAGAGGAGATTCATAGAAATGCAAATGAGAGCTCAAGAATTTTCAAAGAAAGGGCTAAGATTTTTCATGATAAATCTATTTTAAGGAAAACATTTGAGCCTAGATAAAAAGTGCTCTTGTATAATTCTCGACTATCTATCTTCCAAGAAAAATTCTGATCCCATTGGGATAGCCCCTATCTTCTCAAGGTGGCCTACCCCAATAGATCCATGGAAATCACAAACCCCAAGGATGGTAAAATATTCAAGGTCAATGTCCAAAGACTTAAGCCATTCTTTGAGGGTTTTGAGGGTCAAAAGGTGGAGGAAGATTGTTGGATCCAATTTACTCAGACCTTTTGGAGAAATAATTTTTCATGTACATTTTAGTGTATAGTCATTTTCTTTTATCATTTACTTTCCAAGTTATTTTGTTTACTTACTTTCATCTTTGTGTAGTTTTACTTTCTTTAAATATGCAAATTATGGTGTTTTTTTTGTAAAATCTCCATCTGAGGTGTTCTCTAACCCTACTTATCTTTTTAAGTCCATCACTTTGTTGCGAGGAGGACAATGCATGAATCAAGTTGGGGGGTGAGGTGCACCATTTGTAGGATACACCAAATTTTTGTGAATTTTTTTTTTGATAATACCATTTTGTGGTGATATTCACCATTTACATGCTCTACAGATTTTTGTTACAATAATTGAGAAATATGTGAAAATTTTGAAAATTTTTGTGAAAAAGTATCTGAAAGTTGACCTATATTCCCCTGTTTAGAGTGTTGTGGATTTATTGATATTATGATCTTTGCTTTGAATGGTGAATACATAAGCACATTATAGAAGTTTATCCTATGCTAAGAGTATCACATACTTGTTTGCTTTTGAACTCAACCATAAGTGCACCTTGAAAGTGCAATTTTGACAATTTACGAATTGAATTCATATTTTAGAGCTTGACATGAATAGTGTAGATGAGTAAATAACCATGAGAGCTTTAGTGCCAATTCTTGTTGGAAGGAACTTACCTTTACTCAAGGAACAATTTTTTAAATGTCAAATTTGTTCAATAATCTCATTTTGCTTGTTTGGCTAGAATGAAATTGAGTAATTGATTGACTTTGTCTTGAAATGCAATATGCTCTCCCATGCTTATCTAGAAATGATCTTAGGCCACCTTTGATTTATTTTGAGCCTAAGCCTTTTGTTTCTTGCGAAAATATTATCTCTAGTGCCGTGATTGAGCCTTGTTGAAAATTTGTTTTCATGCCACACAATTGACCAAGCCAATGCAAAATGATAAATATTTATCACACCTTGGTTGTTTTGAGACCGACCATGAGAGACCAAAAGGAGAAGGAGTAGAGGTATGGAAATCCATCAAAAATGGATGAACTATGCAAAATTCAAATGTTGAATGGCCAAGAATGAAAAATCCAAAAAAAAGGAGAAAAAAGAGGGGCGAATAAAGAAAAGAATGATAAAAGAAAAAGGAAAATGTTAAGGAAAAGAAAGAAAAAGAAACAAATAGTGAAATGATGGTGTTAGATTAAAAATCCCATAAAAGCGAGATTTTTTTGAAATAAATGTCATTCACTCGAAACAACCCTCTTTGTTACCCTTTATCCTTTATTTCACTTGCCCCAATTTCACCCCAAGGCCTCATTACAACCCTTGAAAGTCCTACATGATCTAGACAAAGCATAGGGAAAGCAAACCTTTACAGAAAAGAGAATTTGATTCTGCTATCTAGTGCTCTAACATTCCTTTCATGATATTATGCCAAGGTTGTTTCATTTTTATGCATGTACCTCATTGTTGGATTATATGTGAGCATACTTTATTTTGTGCACAAGATTCTATCTCACATATACACAGGGAGAACATGCCAAGATAATCATAGTGTGATTCATTATAGAGAGAAACCCTTGGTGAGTTTTGCATCAAAGCTGAATTTGGATAGTTGAGTGAATGTGAATTCTATTGGGAAAATGCTTAAATTGCATGTCCATTTCACACACACATGAGTTTGAAAATGAATGTGTAGGTGTATATTCTAGAATAGAATTTAAAGCCATGTTGATGCTCATGTGTACTTCGTTCGGGTATTTGAACGTTGTGTTATGTCACCCTATGCTTGTCGGATGGAAGAATAGTGCTCAAATTTTTGATATTGGTTGTAATTAGAAATTCATTTATCACTTGAAGTTGTGCTTTACATTTTGGGCATTTATTTTGTTAGTTGAATGTAGAAATCCATGCCTTGTGTGCTGAAAGCATCAAAATTTTAAATCATATTGTAATTTTGGTAATGAATTGGGGCATGATCGCCCAATTGTGGTTCACAAGCACAACTCATGTTTTTAGAAGAGTAGAGGGCATAAGTAGGGTGTTAGAATGTGTAGGGGTTGATATAAATTGGAGTGAAATTGAGAATGGGAGCACATAACAAATAAGTAAAAACCTAATGGTAGTTTTGGGCCAAAACCTTCCAATAGTTATTTTTCTAGTGCACAAAACCTGCCAGTAGGTTTTGATCAACCCAGCGGTAGGTTTTGCCCAAAAAACTGAAAACGAGGGTTTTAAGTTCATTTTTTTAGGGAAACTATTCATCTCCTTCATAACTCTTAATCTCCATAGCACTCTTCTCTCTCTCAAAACCTCTCCAATCCTCAAAGATCACCTACCCATCCATTAAGACTCCTAATCACCTAGGGTTGATTTTAACTTGGATTTCACTGTGAATTGAAATATTTCTTTGAAAACCCGTAGTTTTTCCATTTCCTCCAAATTCCATTTTCATTTAGGTTTTCTCCAAAGCTTGAAATTCTTTTACAATGGCTCCCACTAGTACTTCATCTCCCAACTATTTTTATCCCATTAAGCAATTGTGGGGGTGGTTGTTGGCCTTTGTGGCGTTTGGGGCACTATTGATTCTCATGGCTTGCATAAAGCAACCGGGGATGGGTCCTACACCTCCCGAGGGCACTAGTTCCCCTAAGAGGATTGAGGAGGGTCCTATTGGAGATAGGAGAAAGAAGAGATGGAATGATGCTTGCAACCAGAGTATTGATGAGAAAAAACATCAATTGTGAGTGTTATGTGGATATGATTAGTCTCGGGCTGACTCATGAGGTAGTGAAATTGATTGAGGGACACGGTATTTAGATGTGGTTTGAGCCAGTCAGCGGGTATAGCCTGGCTATGTGTAGGGAGTTTTTATAAAAGATTGAATATGGTTGACAAGGATAGTCATATTCTCAGGACAAATATGAGAGGTAAAGTTTTTGATGTGACCCAAATGTGATGGCGAGCCTGATGTGACCCAAATATGAGAGGAAGTTTATCCTATTGCTAAGAGTATCACATACATGTTTGCTTTTGAACTCACCCATAAGTGCACCTTGAATGTGTAATTTCGACAATTTATGGATTGAATTCACATTTTAGAGCTTGACATGAATAGTGAAGATGAGAAAGTAACCATCAGAGCTTTAATGTCAATCCTTATTGGAGGGAATTTACATTTACTTAAAGAACAATTTATCAAATTCCAAATTTGTTCAGTGATCTCATTATGCTTGTTTTGGTTAGAGTACATTTGGGTGGTTAATTGACTTTGTCTTGAAATGCAATATGGTCTCCCATGCTTATTTAGAAATGATCTTAGGCCATCTTTGATTTACTTTAAACCTTAACCATTCTTTGGTGAAAATATTATCTCTAGTACCGTGATTGGCCCTTGTTGAAAATTCATTTCCATGCCACACAATTGATCAAGCCAGTGCAAAAATAATAAAAATTTACCGCACTTTGGTTGTTTCGAGACTGACCATGAGAGAGCATAAGGATAAGGACTAGTGGTACGGAAACCCATCAAAAAAGGATGAATGATGCAAAATTTAAAAGTTTGAACGGAAAATAAAGAAAAATCCAAGAAAAGGAGGAAAAAGGGGGAAAAAGGAAAATTTTAAGGAAAAGAAAGAAAAAGACACAATGAGTGAAGTGATGGTGTTGGACTGAAAATCCCATAAAAGGGGAGATCTTTTTGAAATAAAGTCATTCACTCAGAACAACATTCTTTATTATCACATTTCACTTGCCTACATATCACTCCAAGGCCTCATTACAACCCTTGAAAGTCCTAAATGATCTAGAGAAATCATGGGAAAAGCATACCTTTAAAGAAAAGAAAAGTTGATTTTGCTATCTGATTACCACAAAATATTGCACATCATGTATACTTTTGTATCTCTTTTTGTACTTGCTTTTGTGGTAAAAATGAGACGAAAGGCAATTAATCAAACAATTAATGAAGTTTATGTGTGATTGTAGGTAAAGAGTTGGAAGTGGCTCGAGTTAAGCCCCCATCATAGTACCTAAAGTCAATGGAGATGATGGGGGAGGCTTAACGGGTGGCTTAGAAGATGAAAAGATCAAGAGATGAGCAAATCAAGTAAAAACCTACCGGTAGGTTTTCTCATAAAGCTACCGATAGGTTTTTCACACTGGAGTTGGACCTACTGGATCATTTGCCAAACCTTTTGGAAGGCTTTACTTACTGGTACCTACCGATTGGTTTTGCTGAAAAACTCCAGAACCTACAACTCAGACTCTACTTCCTTGGGGGGGCCACCTATGCTTCTCCCACACATCCTCTGATATATTCTACATACAAGCATGCCTTTGTACACCTAGGATTGGACTTTGGAAGAAAAATAATTTAAGAGGAAAAGAGAGAAAGAGGGAGGCATGGTGGGTTGCCGGCTAAGCTTGTCATAGCCTGTGCAAGTGTCAAATCACTTCCTATGGATGGGAAGTCTACCCTCACAGAACGTAGGGGGTTGATGGATGAAAATGCATGATTTCTACACCATTATTCAGCTAGTAGAATAAATGCAAGACCTACTGGTAGAATACTCATGACCTAGCATGCAAAACCTATCGGTAGGAAAGCCAACTGGAAAATATCTATTGGTAGGTTACCTACAACCTACCGGTAGAACATGCCCAGAAAGCTCAAACACTTCTATACACGACTCCACCAACCACGAGGGCCCACCTTTTGTCCTCTAAACCATGCCCTGACATTTTTAACACCCCATGATGACCTCCTAACCCCAAAAACTCATATTTAAAGCATGAGGGAGTGGGGAAGAAAGAGAACGAGAGTGGGTGGTTGGAAAAGCATGGGAGGAATACGCTTTGACTGAATATGCTTGTTTTGGTGGACAACTTCTCTCCAATCACTCAAAGTCAGTCACTCATGATAAAGGAGGGGGGATGGATGAAAATATGGGGCTGCTACACACATTTGGAGGTTGTAATATCTTCTAGAGAGAGAAACTCCAATGTAGAAGATGAAGTTTTAGAGAGAGAAGTTGGATTTTTGCATTTTCCTTCGTCATTTTCATTGTATTAAGCTCCATTTAACTTGTAATCTTCCCCTTTTGCACTCTAATCTCTTTTATTCAAGTTTTAATCAAGCTTAGCTAACTGTCCTTGTATATCATTTTTACTTTTGGGCATTTTATCTTTAAACCTTTCATTTTGAGTATGAATGTCATTTATGTTGTAGTTTTAACTTTCTTCTACATTTGTACAAGTCTATGTTTGATTTCATCACAATGTCTTTCTCTTTCATTTTTTTTCTTACTTTTATCATGCATAGACAAACCTTTAGTTAGCTAATCCAAGAGGGATTTCCTCTTGGGTATGTGAAACCGAATCTCTTTTATTTTTTTTCATAGTGTAAAGTGTTTGGTTTGACTAGGTTGAGTGCGGACATGGTTATGAGCTCTTGATACGCCATATACTTGTCACTAGGTATACTTTTTTCCAAGATATCCATATTAGTCCGTCACTTTCTACAAAATAAATCAAACACCAATACACCATTGGTTGAATGAAATGTGTCGATTTGGCATTCCCATTGGAATGACCTCTATGGATTAGCCAACCTTGCTTTCTTACATATTTTCTAAATCACAAACCACCAAACTTCAAATCACAAAGATTCTCCATTTCTTGTATTGACCTCTAGAGAGAGTGAAGCTCACCAATCTCTATAAGTCATATACACACAATCGGGTTTGCGTTGGAGGTCAGGGAAAACCATCAAGCATTGATGATACAAACTTATTAAGTGTTGCTACATGTCCAGTAAGGCACTGCATCTCCTTAATATGCTAAGGTGGGTGTATATCCATCAAGCTTGCATTTTTTCTAGGTCTACTTCAATTCCCCTTTGAGACACCATAAATCCTAGAAATTTTCCTAGGGATATGCCGAAATCACATTTTGCGGGGTTCAACTTCATCTTGTACTTCCTTCGGACATGGAAAGCTTCCTACAACTTGCTCACATGGTCTTCAATTTCTTGGGTTTTTACTAACATTTCATCAACATAGACCTTCAAGCTTTTCCCAATAAGGTTATTAAAAATTTGATTGACCAAACGCTGATAAGTGGCACTAGTGATCTTTAGGCAAAAGGGCATTCCGTGACAAATGAGGTCTTCTCTTGGTCATCTGGGTGCATGAAGATTTGATTATACCCTAAGAATGCATCCATAAAGCTGAGAAGCTTCAAACCTGTTGTTGCATCCACCTAGAGGTCAATCCTTGGAAGTCAAAACCAGTCCTTCAGGCATGCCATATTTAGGACCATAAAATCTATGCAAAGCCTCCATTTTTGATTATATTTCTTTATGAGCACAATATTTGCTATCCACTCTAGGTATTGGAATTCCCAAATTGACTTTGCTTATAGGATTTTCTACAATTCCCCAACAATTACCTTGGTCCTTTTAGGTGCAAAATCTATCATCTTCCGCTTTATAGGCTTAAATAGGGTATCCACATTGATTCTATGGTCTATCTGCAAATCTATACCTGGCATGTCCTCATGAACCCAAGCAAAGCCATCTGCATTCTCTTGTAAGAACTTCTCCACCTCATTTTTAAAATGAGGGGAAAGGCTAGTGCCCACATTTGTAATCTGGTCAGGTTCACTTCCCAAGGTTACCAGAACCAACTATTAGTATGGGTGTGCTCTCTCTGGGTCTTCCAGATCTCTAGGATCTAGGTTATCCTTTACAATACTGAGAAGACCTTGTTGACGCGACGTAGCATTCCCTTGCTACACCCTGATCTCCTCAGACCTCTCTAATAACTTGACTTGTTAAGAATTGTAAGAGAAGGTGATAAGTTTATGGTATTACTTTGAGGGCATTAAGAGTTAGCTGCCCTAATATCATGTTATAGGCTAAAAGGAAATCCATTACTACAAAATATACCATGATCGTCTACTGGTAGGGAGATTTCTAAAGTAACAGGAATTAAAATTGCCCCTGTTAGACAAGCTCTTTCTCTGGAGAAACGTTCCAAAAGGGACTTGAGAGGGAAAAATTTTGACTACCCTATGCCCAACTGATTGAAGGAATGAAAGAAGATGATATTCATAGAGCAGTCACTATGTGCAAGAACTCTTCGAATAGTGTGGTTGGAAGCAACCACAAAGATTACCAGAGGATCATCATGTAGAGTGTAGATGCCCTTGAGATCTTCATCTATGAATGTGATTGGAGGATTTCTGCAGGGCACCTTTCTTGGTTAAACAAGGTTGATCTTTTCCTCCTCTACTTGAGCTCTCTGAGTAGAAGCTTTCATTGTTGAGTTACTTTCCCCCTTGAAGCAAATCCTCCAGAGATCACCTTGATTTCCCCTATTGGCTATTGATTCTCTCAAGGATCTTGAGGGCACTTTCTTCTCAATGGTTAATTTCTAAAAATCTTCCAAGGTGGCCCTTTTAGATTAAATCCTCAATCTAATCCTGAAGGGTGACACAATCTTCAATATTATGCCCCTAGTTACGGTGAAAATGACAATACTTATCTCTCTCTCATTTGTTAGGAGGTGTTTTAAGCTTTCCATGACATTTCAAGAGGTTTCCATTTTGCACTTGAAAGAAGACTTGTTTAACTGAAGCATTCAGGGTAGTGTACACCTGGTCCCTTTTTGTAGGTAATTACGGGACTAACCTATCCTTGGCCAGGACACAATCAACTTTTCTCTTCTTTGAAGTACTTGTTTTATCTGACTTTTCTTTGCCCTTCCTCTTCTTCTCAAAGCCAGAGCCTTCCACACACTTCTTCGCATTGACTGCATCCTCCACATTCATATGGCTCCATGCTCTAGAAAGGAGCTCTGCCATAGTTTTGGGGGAATCTTTGTGCATAAAAAAATAGAACCTAGAAGACTTGAGTCCACTTATGAAGGTTTTCAAAGCCATCTTGTCATTGAAATCACCAATCTGGAGAGGCTATTCGTTAAACCTTGCTATATACTGCCTAAGAGTCTCTTCTTTCATCTGTTTGATGTTAAGGAGAGAAGTGGCAGGTTTTCTAGGAGTCTTTTCTCCAATGAAATGGGAAAGGAAGGATTTGTTGAGCTCCAAGAAAGATCTAATAGACCCAACAAAGAGCCTATTGAACCAAAGACGAGTTGTTCCCTTCAATGTGGTAGGAAAAACTCTACACATAATAGCTTCGGGGACATTATGCAATAACATGATAGATTTATAAGTTTCAAAATAATCCAAAGGATTTTTCTTGCCATCGAAAGTTTTGATGGTTGGCATCTTGAACTTGGATGGGAGAGGATAGTTGGTGACATCCTAACAAAAAAGGTGACTGAAGCTTTTAAACCAGTGTTTCCACTATTTCTGGAACTTTAGGTTTCACGGTGTTCAACACATCTCCAATTCAATCATTCACCTCATTGAAATTTTGATTCAAAGAGGCATCTTCTTCATGATGTTTTAGAGAATCATTTTGACTACACTAATCCACCAAGTTTGGTTAATGGCTGGGGTAAGCCCCTTCAGAATTAAAATTCTAATTTCTTGTTGATTTTGAGGACCAATAAGGCCTTGCAAAGGTTGTTGAATTTGTTGGGTTTGTTGAGCCATGCCTCCAATGGCTTGGTTCATTTGATCCATATTCTTTTCAAGGTTGAGAATCCATTGGGCCACTTGATGGCTATTAAGGCGAGGAAGGTCTAGATCTAGGATTTTAACCCTAACATTCCCTTGATTTCTCTGATAGGGTTTTCTTGATTGGCATTCATGGCTCTGATTGACACCATCCACTGGTGTACAGCAAAATTGGGAAGCAACTTCTATTATCAAGTCATTTCCTACAGAAGATGCCAAACTATTGGAGTAAAAAATTTGTCCAACTAATGTGAAAGTTTTTAAATGTGTAACAATTTAACTGGGCTTAGTATGCTTACCTAGGTCTTACCCGGAGGTCCCCTTTTATAGTATTTTGATAGGTGTCCCAAGGAGAGTGGACTCTAACCTCTTTTAGTAGTTTTAATTTTCTTAATCTCCTTTCGGTTGATTAGTCTTGGCTTTTATTGACTTTATCACTTGTTGGGATGACCATCCAAAGTCCTATCTATGCTTGGAGTCTATTTGATCATGTGAATAAGGCTTACTGAGGGTATGGTCTTATCCTTATCCCTTGACCACCTTATCTTTCCCACAATATTTAAAAAAATTTGCCATTTGAGTGGGTCTTTGGCAGATAAGGTTCCTAATAATTCTAGATAAGCTTTATCATCCTTTTGTTTTCCATCGGGTTGGGGAAAGTTGATTATCTTAGCTCATTATTCCTCTAGCTTTCCTTATTTTCTAACAGGTCAGCCAATGGTTACATTTCTAAACGTAGTGCCAACTAGGACCTTTCCCTAAGTTGAGATTAAATTCTCCCCATCAGTTAAATCTAGAAAGTGTTGTCATATGATGTAATGAGACCAACCTAGTGCTTAAATGGGAAAAGTGTCACTTTATGTTGACACAAGGTGTTGTGTTAGGTCACATCGTCTCATCTGAAGGAATAAAAGTGGACAAGACTAAAATTGATTTAATTGAAAGTTTACCTACTCGAAAAAGGTCAAGGATGTTAGATCATTCTTAGGGCATGCTAGTTTTTATAGGAGATTCATAATGAATTTTCATGCTATTTCTAGACCCATGTGTCACCCCTAAGTCAGGACGTTCACTTTGTGTGCGATGATGCATGCCAAAAAAATTTCGACAATCTTAAAGGCATGCTGATTTTTGCCCCTATCAAGCAATTACATGATTGATCATTGTCATTTGAGTTGATTTTTTATGCTAGCAAATATGCCATTGGAGCAGTGCTAGGGAAAAGAGAATAAAAACAGCCCTATGTCATTTATTATGCAAGTAAAACTCTTAACGATTCTCAAATGAACTATCCTACGACTGAAAAGAGTTAATTTCTGTTATTTTTGCCTTTGATAAATTTCAATCATACCTTTGGTAGGCTCGTCATTTATTGTTTTTACTAATCATATACCCCTAAAATATATGTTGACAAAGAAAGATGCAAAACCATGATTGCTAAGGTGGATACTCCTATTGTAGGAATTTGATCTGACCATCAAATACAAAAAAAGAGTAGAGAATGTGGTGGCTGATCACCTTTCATGACTAACATATGACATTCATGAGGATCCATTACCTATCATTGAGAATTTTCCATATGAGCAGCTTCTACCAGTGTCGGAGGTACCTTGGTATACTGATATTGTTAATTATTTAGCCACTGGTTGTGATGCCCTAAAACCAGGGGTCTTTTATCAACCCGTTGATCACCCATCAACATGCAGAAGTACTTATGAATGCTGCCTACCCCAACACCACATCATAACATCCCCTTCACCGAGATCGTAACAAAAACAGAGTTTGGGCAGAGTCTCCCTCGTACTGGGTACTCCCAAACGCATAACCTATATACTTTTCAATTACTTGATCATTCCAAGGTCCAATATACATCAATTTTTCCTTAATATTACTCCATTTACATCTTTTGAACAAAAGGGCTCAAGGTTCGTAGGCATGGCATTGTTATTTTAAATTTTTAAAAATTTTAGAGGAGCTACCAGTAGTTAAGCCCTCTGCCAGCGAGCTGCTAGTAGCTCGTACCAGTGAGCTACTAATAGCTGCCCGCTGCTTAATGTTTTTCCTTGTATTTCCTAAACTCTAAACATCATCCTCAATGTGTCTATGGCATATGTGTATAAGGGAGTGTCACTCTCCCTCAGAATGCAAGAGATGGGGCAACAGAATAGTGGATGGAATGGAATGAAATGAACAAAATATGTGTGGAATGAAATGCGTATGTGAAAAAAAGTGCTCCCTAAGCGCAAGGAGTCTTTTGTGTGTCGTTGTTTTACTTGAAAAAGTATTCCAAGGTTGTCACCTCAGGGAAGGAAAGTTCATGTGTGTGAAGGTGATTTTGTGAAAATAAAAAGTGTAAAATGTTTTGAGTTGTGTTTTGTGGGTTGTGTTTTTGATGAAAATGAAATGGGAAACAAGTGTTAGCTAATCCAAAAGGTTCACTCCAATGGGAATCCCAAATCAACTTGAAGTCTTTCTCGAATAGAGCTTAGATGAATGATTGATTCGTGGGAAGCTTGGGACTAAAATGGAGGTGAGGATTCAAGCATACCCCATGACAATGCCTACGGTGTATCAAGAACTCACAACCATGTTGTAAGACCCTATATTAAAATTAAATAAGAATAATATTATCTTAATAGTTCCTCTAAGATTAAGAAGATGATGGTAGAAACCTTGAATCATTGTTAAAAGAGTGATCATGAAATTTGAGTTCCGAACAAATTGACTTTAGGGTCAAACTTAGTTTCAAAGGTGTGTTAGCTTAAGAAGGGTGATTAGATAAGTTTTTAAATGCTTTTAGGTTAAAATAATACCTCCATTGAATCCAGAAGGCCAAAAAACATTGGGAGAGATAATATGGGGTGTATTAGAAGTTAGTAAGTATTTTGAAGTTAAAACCTATTTTGGAGAGGATTTGGGTAGAAAGGAATTGGATACTACCTTAGTATTTTGGCCATAAACTTCTACTCATAACTCTGATTGATCTGACGTTTGGACAGTAGAAGCTGGACTTCAAGGGCTACAAAAGTGTATTTCATGAAAATTTTCCAAAGCAACCTTTAAATAGGCCAAAACTGCACTGGAATGTTCAGCAGACAAAGTCTACCAGTACAGCGTACCAGTACTTCGAACTCCAGAACTAAATAGTACCCGTACACAGTACCGGTACACTCTGTAAAACCCAGTTTGATCCGATTTTGGGTTTTGTCTCCGTTGCTCACCCTATAAATACATTAGGATGCCTTCTTTAACCTCATTTCACCACTTCCAACCCTATAAAGCTTTAGAGAGAAAGAGAGAAAGAAAGAGAGAAAAACACAAGATCAAAAGGGAAAAACTAGAGACTTAAGGATTGATTCAAGATCAAAACCCTAGTTCTTCAAGAACACCAAGGTAGGGGTTTTCTTCCATTCTTGTCCATTGATGCTAGGGCTAATATATATGTATGTTTTGACTCCTAATCTTATGTATTTGCTATGGGTTTTTTGTTTCTTGGTCTTCTTGCAATTATTATCATGTTTTAAACAAAGTTAGGGTTGAATACCCATGAGATTTTTTTTTCTTAATTTAAATCCCTAGTTTTCAAGAGTGATGGATTTTCCTTTTGATTCTTCCTTGGTTCTTGATTTTAAAACCTTAGTGCTTTGTGTTGAGTAATAAAATGATATTGATGATGATCTCTTCCATTTTCTTCAATGTTCTATTGAAATGATACATGTGAAAATTTGGGGATTGTTGAAATTACTTGTGCTCTTGGAAATACCCATGGAATTGGGAGTTTTGTAAATTGTTTGTTATTAATGGAATTGTTGGTATTGTATCTCCTATGTGGTTGTTTGGATAAACATGGGCTATGATTGACTGGGTATCATGGAGTGGGTAGCGTCTTCTTACTCCATGCGGGTTTGGACATATCCTACCACTCGTAGTGGGGTTGGTGCCTTGCGAGGATCGAACCACTATTAGCTCACGAGTGCCATGTCAAAGGATTAGTATACTAATGCTTGGGTTGGATTCGTCACTGTCATTGTGTGGCACACGCCCTTCCCAAAGGTTGGATATCCTTGCGAGAATTTGTGTTTGTGGATATGTAGGACATGATGCTTTCAATGGTGACCATGCTAGATCTTACCTCATACCTGAGATACAAATACAATGGTGGCTTATTGTTCATTGTACCATAAATGGTTTCTACAAGAATCTTGGGAAGTATGAGATTCTATAAGAACTTGGGAGAAATGGTTTATGGTGGAATGAATTATTAGTTGTATATTGGTTTCACTTATGCATTAAATTACTGTTGTGATGAAACTTGAGATCTGTTTAATTGCCCCTGTTTTATTTCAAAATTCATATATGCTATTTGTGAAAGGTAACCGACCTTTTTTATATGATTTTCTAAACCTTGTTCGAGTATGGGAGAAATGTTGCTACAGATCTTAATGCTCACCCCGTACAAATAATATTTTTTAGATTATGTTCTAGAGGAGGAGTTGGGAGTGGATGAACCGGCACACTGGGAGACTCCTATAGAAGGGAAAGTGAATCCCAAGGTGGACGCTTAGAGCAACATTATCTTTGTTCTAGACTAGGAAATCATTTTTGAAACATTATGAAGTCTAGCTTTCTTTTGTAATTCCGCTGCGTTATGATAGTTAAATTTTTGGGATGTAAATGTCATGGTTCAACATATCAATTTGGGTAATGTTGTAAATATTTTATGAAAGATGAATGAAGTTCCATTTATTTATGGATTATATTAGTGCTCTCATGATATGAAAAGTTCTAAATTGTAATGTCGTCCAAGGTGGTTTTGGGGCATTACACATGTCCTCACCCCAACCCAGTCAAACCGAACCATCGTACTCTGAGAGGAGGAAGAAAAGTGAGTTGATTTGGCATTCCCATGAGGAGTTATCCCTTGAACTAGCCAACTTAAAATCTAACTACTCATGTTAAGGGGAAAGACATACATGATGTAAAGAGACATGGTATTGAAATGGAAATGAAAATGAGATGAAAATGAAATTTAGAACTTGTATTAATGCTAGGAAATGGTAAACTACAAAGAGAAGTTCATTTAACACTAAAATGGAAAAGTTGCAGAAAAGAAATTTAAACCCAGCAAAGATTATGGAAATGGAAGAACATTGAATTAAACTTGATTACACTAGAATTAAAAGAGATTACAACGCAAGAAATAAAGATTACAAGAAAACTACAACATACTGCAATGAAATGGGTGAAGAAAATGCAAAAACATCAATTTTATCTCTCTAGCACTATTCATCATCTTCTTCCTTGAACTACTCCTAAGCTTAGGTTGCCACCCCCAATGTCTTGTGGAATGCTGAATATATGGAGTTTGAGTCCTGCATTTTCGTCCATGGGGGGTCCCTCTAGCTATGTGCAGGCCTCCCATCAATAGGGGGCTGAATGGATGGGCAATGCAGGCTCGCACAGGCTTAGCCTACACTCCCAGGCTTCACCCCTTCTCTCTCTCCTCATTTAATGTCAAGTCTCCAAAGTCTTTAATAAGGGTGTAGGAGGCATGTAAATGTCTGAGGGAAGTCAGGGGGGCAAGTGGGAGAATCAATGATAGGACCCCCAAGTAAGTGGAGCATGAAAAACAGGTGTTCTGGGCTGTTTTGGCAGTGTACCGGTATGCGTATCGGTACGTTGAGGCTACTGGAGTTTGGGGTACCGGTACACTTTTGCTCTGGACCAGTTTTCTTAGAATCATCATACCTTTTGGTCCAACCGTCCAATTGTGCTTATATTTTCACACAATACGGAAAACATCCAGATCTACAACTTTTATGTGTGGAACTTTTTCAAATTTGAATTGGATCATGGTCAAAAAGGAGGACAACCGAAGTACTGCTACAAAATGGTGTGGCTGCTGATGCCTCTGTTACCGAACACTAATACCTCCTTGATTTCTTTCACTTTTAAGCCTCCAAATCCTCATGTAATGTGTTCATCTCTTCACCACTCCTCCACACTTAGTTGCAAGGTTCTAAAATCCATCATTTAAGCTATAATTACCTGCAACATTGAAAATTGAACATTATTCATAATTTCGGCTAACTCTAAGTACTTAGATGCAAAAGTTGAGTTAAAATTCATGTGATGAGGCCGTCAAATATGCAATATTATGCGCTCATCACCCGCTACCAGTGAGCTATCGGTAGCTCAACACTTGCTACCAGTAGTTGAACCCACTAGAATCGTGCTATAGGTAGCTAATCAACGTGTTATTGGTAGTAGGGCCCAGTTTTTTCCCTAATTCAATCTTTTTTTAATTTCTACTCACCCAATCTCATATAGCATCTAATTTTACACAAAATATTGTCCACATGAGTTCACTATACAATCATTTATACAACCTTACAAGTCCAAAGCCAATTACATGATCGTTTTGTAAAATTCAAGCTCAAAGCCACATGTTAGTTTTTTCTTAACATGGTCTCATGAGAGGACCGTCCACCAGCACTTGTCCCGCACCTAAAATGTTATCCCCATAAAGGGTGAGTCATGCTCCATAGGGTATCTCCTAAAGAGGCTACTCTCCAACCTAAATGCATATGAAATACTCATATGCAATTTAACAGTCAAACAAACATTCATCCAAGAACATACAACTTCAAGAAATGAATGTCACAATGTTATGCCATGTTATGAGATGACACTCACACAAGCAATCCAACCCCAGCCTTCCATTGGCCCCCATAACACATGCAATGTCATAAGCATGAATCCAGGCATTCCAAGGCCCCACCATTTGTGTTACACATCCAATGACCATTTGTAAATTCTGAGTCTTTCTTGGGGTGGGTATATATGGACTTCCACTAACAAGCACCCAACCAATACGGCATCTATGGACTTTAACCAATGGCTCTGCGTACTCTAACACGCTTTATGGACTCAATACCTACGGAGTGCATATCCAAATCATCGGGTCTTGCACGCAAGGGATAAGCTATCCCTTCTTGCTAACACTGGCCCTATTTTCAATGCAAACACGTGCGATTCAGTCAAACCTTAACCTAGCTTTCCCTAGCCCCCACATCATCCACCAAGAATGGTGTTTGATCAAAACCGTGCACACATCCACACCAATGTCACTTTCCCACGAATGTGATGTTTTTCGTGCATATACAATATAATGAACAATTACATGTCCTATCTCTATGCAACCAAGTATTCAATTGCAATTCAACATCGTGTTGAACTTGCCTTGGCACATTGTGAACAAATTGAAATCCTCAATGTAACTTATATCATCAAGCATATTTCATTCAAAGAACTTACTTAATCAATCATAGTCATTTTATCGGACACCCAAAAGACACAAAATCATGTAAACACATAATCATGCCCAATTTATCACATTCTCAAGAAATCACCCAATGAGCAATCCTCAACCAGCCCAATACATGCAAAATTGGTTTTATACATTCTTATACAATTTCCATAATCTAGTTACAATAAATACATTTAAACTATAAATTTCATCTCAATTCATGCCACCCATTTCATACGAAACCCTAGGTTGAAAATAAACCTAGTAAGGAGAAGAACCCTACCTCTTGAAGCATAATACAAGTGGTAGAAACTCCTAAGAACCCAAATCAAGCTTTAAACATTGATTTCCAAAAATCACGTCTTTGAGACTTCGGTGAAATCTATGATTCTTGGGACGTAGACGTAGCTCTCGTCGCATAGAATAATGTAGTTCTCGTCACACCGTAGAATGTAAAAAATTTTAACTATCTCAAAATTCAATAAAAATTAACAAAGTAACTAGATTTCAAGAGACGAATCCAATAATGAGGTCTATTTTGCCATAGTTTTCAACCCATGTCATAGCAGCTAATTACCATATTCCCCTTTTTCATAAAAACTCAAATTTTTTCGGGTTTTACATTCTTCCCCCTGAAACAAATTTTGTTCATGAAATTCACACACATATGCACACATAGCCACATGCATATGCATATACAACAAGTCATAGAACACTACGTGACTATAAGAAGGTACCTCCATCCGTGAACAAAAATGGATTGGTGGTACGGATAGTGTCCTCACGCTCCCATGTCACCTCCTCCACACCACGGTGCTGCCAAACCACCTTCACCAGCCTCACAGTCTTATCTCGTAAAATCTACTCCTGACTATGCATGATACACACCAATCCCTTCTCAAAGGTCCCATCTGCATCAACCACTAGCTCACCCCCAATCCAACACATGTATAGGATCTAGAGTGTACTTTTCAGAGCATAGAGACATCAAACACCATGCGAAAACCAAATCGATTGGGCGATAACGCCAACTGGTAAGCGACTGTTTTAACCCTCTTAAGCACTTAGAAGGGCCCGACGTACCTCAATGACAACTTCCCCCACTTCCCAAACCTTACCACTCCCCTCTTAGACATCACCTTCAAGATGACATAATCTCCAACCTCGAACTCTAGAGGTCGTCACCATCTATCGACGTAGCTCTTCTACCAGCTCTGAGCCTTGAGAAGACGCTTTCGGATCACGTCCACCTTTTTTGAAATGTCTCTAACTAAGTCCAGACCAGTGGAAAGGTCTCTCTCTAACCTTCGTTCAACAAACTGGAGAATGGCACGACCTCTTATAAAGTACCTCATAAAGTGTCATCTGTATACTCACCTGAAAACTATTGTTGTAGGTAGATTCCATTAAGGGCAAATGCTCCTTCCAACTACTCTCGAGAGCAAGGATGCATGTTCGTCTGGATGGTCCTCTCTGACTGATTGTCCATCTGGGGATGAAAAGTGGTACTCATCATTAACTACGTCCCCATGGCTCGTTGGAAATGGGCCATGAACTTGGGATCCCAATCTGATATTATAGATATAGGGCAACCAATGTAACCGAATTATCTCCCATATATATAATCAGTAGAATTCCTCTAATATGACGTTCATCCACATTGCCAAAAAGTGTGTTGACTTTTTAAATGGGTTCACAATCACCTACACGACGTCATGTACCCACGATATTCATGGCAAGTGGGTCACAAAATCCATAGTGACATGTTCGCACTCCCACTAAACCACCTCCAAAGGCTGAAGTAACCCCACTGGTCTTTGGTGCTCAACCTTGACCTGCTGACACATGAGATATCGACTAATAAAGTCTCCAACGTGTTTCTTCATCCCGCTCCAAAAGTATTAGCAGCGAAGATCATGATACATCTTCGTTCCACTCGGATGCACAACAAAACTAGAGCAATAAAAATCTCTACGGATCTCTTCTCTCAGATCCATAAACTGGGGAACCACAACCCTTCCCCTGAACTAAAGGCTATCATTAGCGTGAATGGCCTAACCCTCGTCATCTGTTTTTGACTATACTTGGTCCTTGATGGATAATATATCTATGTCCTGCCCCTAGGAATCAATCACCCTGCTCAATAAGGAAGGCATAGCCACCAAACTTCCCAAAGTGCTCTAAATCTAACCCCTATAGTTTAGCTCAAACTACCCCACTGTCTCAAGCATCCGCCAATCTTAGGAAGCTATACGAGCCAAGACTCCCCATGACTTTTGGCTGAGTGCATCCTCCAAGTACTCCATCCACCTACACTACCTCATATTGAGCTCCCGTTGTGTAAAGATGTGCTTTAGACTCTTGTGGTCTAAAAACAGCTCAAACTGCTCTCTATATAAATAGTGGCATCATGCCTTCAAGACAAAGACAACGGTTGGCAACTCCATGTCGTGAGTGGGATAGTTCTGCCTATGGCTCTTTACCTGCCGAGAACTATAAGCCATAACCCTCTAGGACTGCATCAATACACATCCAAGTTCGTATTTTGAGGCATTACAATACACCATATACCTTTGGCCCCTCTCATGAACTATAAAAATAGGAGCTAAAGTAAGCCTACGCTTCTACTCTTAGAATACCCTCCCACACGAGTCATGCCACTAGAACTTGACCTCTTTTCTAGTCAATCTCATCATAGGTGTAGCTAGTCGGGAGAAGTCCTGAATGAACCTCTGATAGTATCTTGCCAATCCCAAGAAACTACGAATCTCAAAGACTGACTTGGGCCTCTCACAACTCATAATTGCATCAACCTTCTTCTAGTCAACTAACACATCTCAAGCTGACACCATGTACCCCAGAAACTTCACTTCTGTCAGCCAAAATTTAAACTTGCTAAACTTGGTATACAACTTATAGTCTTTCAAGGTCTGGAGAACAACCATCATGCTCCTCCTCAGACTTGGAGTAGATCAAGATATCATTAACAAAGACTATGACAAACTATTTAAGATAGGGTTAGAACACCTTGTACATAATGTCCATGAATTCTGCAAGGGCATTTGTCAATCCAAATGGCATCACAATGAACTCAAAATGCCTATATCACGTCCTAAACGTCGTCTTCGGGATATCTACCTTCCTATTTCTTAATTGATGGTATCCTGCACACATATCTATCTTAGTGTAGACTTGTGCCCCATCAATTGATCAAATAAGTCATCAATCTATAGTAAAGGGTACCTATTCTTGATATTAATTTGATTCAACTATCAGTAGTCTATACATAGTCGAAGGGTTTTTTCTTTCTTCTTAGCAAATAACACTAGAGCCCCCCAAGGCAAAATACATAGCATAATGAAATCCTTATCCAAAAATTCTTGCAACTGGACCTTGAGTTCTTGCAACTATGCAGGTGTCATTCTATGCGGAATCATAGAAATAGGGGACGCCTCAGGTTGTAACTCAATGCTAAAGTATGCATCCCAATGTGGAGGTAATCTCGGTAACTCATCCAAAAAAATATCCTCATACTCATAAACCACCTGAGGTAGATCCAACTCTTATTTTGCCTCATCCTCAAGTGTAAGGCTCGCAAGCCAATACATCAACTGTCTGTGCCAACGAGAATCATACACAGCTTGGGATAAGGCATCGTGATTTTTCCCTTGAAACTTGAAACAAACACCCTCTGATGTATGTGAGTGACCCTCTTATGATCACAATCAATGATGACTCGGTGTGTCGCCAACTAGTCCATCCTAAGGATAACATCAAACTTTGACATGTCCATGACCCAAAGGTCTACAATGAGTAGAATCCCCAAGATCTCCAACTCACACCCGCAACATATCTAATCAATGCATACCCTAGCTCCTATAGGAGAACTCACATGAATGATTTTTCCAAGGTCTCAACCTCTAAGCTCAATTCCTTTACACATCTGCAGAAATGAATGAATGAGATGCACCAGAGTCAAACAATGCCCTTGCCCATAAGCTAGAGAGTAAAAGTGTACCTTGAATCATCAACTGGTCTATAAGATCAGTTTGGATAATGATGGTGTAAACTTACCCCTGGGTTCCTGAAGTCCAACCCTATAAGCCTTGTCCTCAGCCTCGACCCATACCCTGGCCCATCTAGCCTGATTGCGGAGTCCCTACTAGTAAAGTGGTAGAGGCCTATGCAACACCCTAGAACTAAAACTAACTTCCCTGACCCATAATAGAATAGGGATGATTGAAGAATTTCTGTGGATGTCCCACCGATGATTAGGAATAAAATTCCCTATAACTCTGGGATCCCTACCTCTGAAGACAGTCCCACTTCATGTAACCCGACTGGTGGCACATGGAACAAGTCTTCTAGCATGCCTTGTAAGAAGTCCTAAAGTTTCTCCCGCCTTAGGAGGATTGACCTTGGCCTTGACCTTGATAACTGCTGCCCTACCCTTGATGTCCTTGTGGGGTAGAAGTCTTTGGCTTCTTCCCTGAACTACAAGAAGATCATTAACCCTCCTTCTTCTTATCCTTAGCACCTGTCTCTCGGATGCCCCTTGTCTCTTCCACCTCTCTCTCAATGGCCATGGCCATTACGACCATCAAGTCCAAATCTTATAGGTGGTGGCCCACAATCTTCCCCCGGATGGATAACTTCAAACTTTCCTCAAACCTTCTCACATTAGCCATGTCTATGGCCACATGATCATTGGCAAAATGGCCAAACTCAGTGAACTTAGCCACATATTCCATCACTGTCATAGTCCCTTGCTTCAAATCCAAGAATTCCCGAGCTTTCACTTGTCGAACAATTAAAAGGAAGTACTTGTCCATGAAGAGCTCACAGAACTCTCCCCATGTCATTGCCTTTGTATTCTTTAAGGCCTTTGCCTAATCCTGCCATAGATGGGCCTCTCCCTTAAGCTAGAATGCAGCTAGCCTTATCTTAGTGGCATCGGATGTGATCTCTATAGTCTCTAAAATCTTATCCACTTGTTGGAACTAAAGGTCGGCCACCATTGGATCTGCCCCTCCTATGAAAGTAGGTGGCTTTTGTGCCTTAAATATTTAGAGGTTACTTGATCCTCCTTGGCCCACATTGGTACTAGCTTGTGCAAAGGTAGTAGCAATTGTGCCTATAGCCTCCATGAAGGCTTGTTGGTGAAAGACCAGTGGTGGTTGGTCGTTGTTCTGCCCACCTCCTCGACTATTTCGGTGTCCACTTCCTCTATTTGCCATTGACACACATGTCAAATAGGAATAGGGTAATAACTTAGTATCCCAAGATAAGGATCAAAGTCAAAACATTGAGATTTGTTTCCTTCTCTCACTAGTAGAACGTGTGCCACCCACTAGTAAACAACTTTACCATGAACCTTCTTGTTTCTACTCTTTCCAACCTCCAAGGTTATGTTCTCTAACCCTAATATTTACTTTCCATGCACATTTAATCTTGCATATTATTCACATAACACATAACATATAACATGTAGCATGTAGAGCACATAACATGTAATGCACGATGGATGGAATGGCCTAAACCCATGCCCTGCAAGCCCAGGGTTAATTGAAAACCTAGGCTCTCAGACCAAGTTATGACGCCCCTAAAACTGGGGGTCTTTTGTCAACTCGTTGATCACCCATCAACTTGCGTAAGTACCCATGAATGTTGTATAACTCAACACCAGATCATAACATCCCCTTCACCGAGATCGTAACCAACACAGAGTTTGGGCAAAGTCTCCCTTGTACCAGACACTCCCAAATGCATAACTTGTATACATTTTAATCACTTAACCATTCCAAGGTCCAATATACATCAATTTTTTATTAATATTACTCTATTTACATCCTTTGAACAAAAGGGCTCAAGACCCATTGGCTTGGTAAAGCTATTTTGAATTTTTAAACATTTTAGAGGAGCTATCAGTAGCTTGTGTACGTGATACCAATAGTTGAGCCCTCTACCAGCAAGATGCCAGTAGCTTGCTCCAACATGCTATCAATAGCTGCACACTGTTAGCGAGGTATCGGTAGCAAGTCTTAATCTACTAGTAGTTAAGCCCACTACAATCGTGCTACCAGTAGCTAATCAACATGCTTACAGTAATAGGGCCTAGTTTTCCCCAAATTCAATCCCTTTTTCAATTTTGAATCATACAATCTCATACAACATTTACCTAAACTCACATAGCATCTAATTTTACCCAAAATATAGTTCATATTAGTTCATTATACAGTTCATCATACAACCTTACAAGTTCAAAATCAATTACACAATGGTTTCATAAAATGCAAGCTCAAAGCCACGTGTTGACTTCTTGTCAACAAGGTCCCATGTGCGGGCCATCCATCAGTGCTTGTCCCACACTTGAAATATTATCCCTATAAAGGGTGAGTCACGCTCAATAGGGTATCTGCTAAAAAGGCTACTCTCCAATCTAGATGCATATGAAATTCTCACATGCAATTCAAAAAATAAACATACATTCATCCAAGAACATATAATTTCAAGAAATGAATGTCACAATGTTATGCCATGTTATGAGGTGAGACTCACACATGCAATGCAACCCGAGTCTTCCATCAGCTCCTGTATCACATGCAATGTCATGCGTATGAATCTGGGCATTTCAAACCCCCATCATTGATGTTACACATCCAATTACCATTTGTAAATTTTGAGTGTTTCTTAGGGTGGGTATTTATGAAATTCCACTAACGTGCACCCAACCAACATGACATCTATGGATGTTGACCAACGACTCCACATACGCTTGATTAACCTTAATTAGTATATAAATACAAGTAGTTAATAAAGTCAAATTAGTGTTATAAATTAACTAAAAACTAGTACTTAAAGATAAGTAGGATTTGTGCGTAATTAGGGTTTGATGCATGTTATGTTTAAAAAGTTTCAGGTTTAATGCATAATTAATACACAATGCAAGGAGCAATGTATAAAAGCATAAAAGAACAAAGACCAAAGTGTAATTTCAACACAAGAGGAGTCAGCATACAAAGTAAGTGGGAAATTCCAGCAAAGCTCCACCGTCCAGATGATGGTGGTGGTGTCTGGACGGTCATCCTTAACGGCTTGAGCTCATCTCTCCACCTCATGCTTTCCTGACGCTTATATATATGTGATGCCCTCTTCATTCTTCAGGAGCCCGAAACCAAGAGAACTCCAGAGAGAAATTCAAGAGAAGAGAGAAAAAAAAGAAAAAAGAAAAAAGAAAGAGAAAAAGAAAAGTTGCAAAATGATCCGGTCTATGATGCACTTCAGTCCAAACCCTGTACTTTTACATTCCTATTGTATCTTTTTATTCGGATAGTTGAATTGTCATCATCTTTTTATCATAACTAATAATAAAGGTGATTGTGTTTCAGTTGTTCCTTGCGAAAGACGTTTTAAGATTCATATTTTAATTTTCATTGTAATGAAAACTAGTCATATTCCTTGCTTGTTTATAGCAATAGGGCGTGAGTAGTTACTTATATCCTCTAGTGAGAGGTAAACATATGTATAATACTGGTTAAATTCTAGAAATGTTGATATTTTATATATTTATATATTTATGTACTATATGTTTCATGCATGATACAGTGATGTACGTACTTTCGGTGCTGTGCCTGAAAGTATGTCATCAGTGCATCATCAACCTGCCAATAAAACAACCACGGTATTCCTATCGGTATGATTTGTACTCCACCTAAATATTAAGGATGTTAACTGATGCATGGTACAAAACATAAATGATGAATGTCTTGTCCTTTTGGGTTATTAGGGTTTAACTTACATATATATATATATATAACTATCAGATGAATGACCTAAGTGATCCTCATGAATGACTTGCCCTTTTGGGTTACTCAGATCGTTTAACTGGTATAAAGGATAATATTGCCAATCTAACAACCACGACATTCCTATCGTTATAGTTTATCCTCCACCAGAATGCTGAGGATGTTTAATTGGTATATATATATCATAGATAGAGTCAAATGAATAATTCAAGTATTTCTTTTTAATTGGTATATATATATCATAGATAGAGTCAAATGAATAATTCAAGTATTTCTTATGAATGGCTTGTCCTTCTGGTTTGCTTGGATTAGTCAATTGACACATCTATAACCAACTAACCTAAGAAGTTGTTGTGTTATGACTACTACCACTAGTTGACCTAAGAAGTGGTTGTGTTATAGTTTATTATCTATGCACCTACTATTATGAAGACAAATGAATAATTCATGTATTCCTCATGAATAGCTTGTTCTTCTTGTTTGCTTGAATTAATCAATTGTCATGGATATCACTGGCTAACCTAAGAAGTTGTTATGTGATGATTTATACATCAAACCTACCAATTGACTTGCCAGTAACATGAAAGTTGATTGCTGTAAGGTAGCATTTCCAGTATTTAACCAATATAACGCATATGGGATCCTTGAACTGAATGATACTTTTTATTATTATCTCACTCTATCTGCACATAAACATTTACTTAGACTAGTTATCAATCTAAGCTCACATCGCAAGCTGTCACATGATGTCCTATTCAAATTAGCAACTTAACTATTTTATTCCATTTTCAAATTGTTAAAACTCTTCGTGGGAACGATACTTGGACTTAAAACCAAGAAAACTACAATTTGACCACTTATACTTGGGTGTATAATATTAATCCGATCACTAAAATGTGCAAATCAAGTTTTTGGCGCTGTTGCCGGGGAGTTACAATAATTTGAAATCAAATAAAATACAAAAGTTGTTTATTTGTATTATATGTATATAAAGTGTGTTTTATTTTTAAATAGTTTATGTCTGTTCATTCATTCGTAGGATCTGTAAATCAGTCATCTCCATAATCTTCATCTACACAAGAATCATTTGAACTAAGTATGGCTAGAAATGTACCTAGGGAAGAACAACATAGAGAACAAGAAGTAGTGCAAAATATTCGACCATTAAAAGAATATCTACTCCCTTCAAGAACTAATGTCCCGTCATGTTTTGCTTTTCCAACAGATGCTCCAAATCTTAATAATAAGCTAGGAATAATACAATTATTACCACTGTTCCATAGTCTAGAAACTAAAAACCCTTATGTTCATATGAAAGAATTTGAAGAAATATGTGGAACATTGCAAGATAATTCTGAAATGGTTAGACTAAAACTATTTTCTTTTCTTTAAAAGATAAAGCAAAACAATGGCTTAGTTCTTTAAGAGCTAATTCAATCACAAACTTTAAGCTTTACAAGCTGAGTTCTTTAAGAAATTTTTTCCTATACATCGTACCAATACATTAAGACGTCAAATAATGAATTTTTCTATAAAAGAAGGTGAAACTTTTTATCAATGTTGGGAAAGATTTAAAGATCTTCTCCAAGCCTGTCCACATCATGCATTTGAAAATTGGACCTTAGTTGGTTTTTTCTTTGATGCTCTTCCACCAGCAATGCGACAATTAGTTAAAATGATGGCCCAGGGGGAATTTGTGATTAAAAATCCTTAAGAAGCATTTTAATTTTTTGATACTATTTTTGAGAGTACCTAGATGTGGGACTCAACTTCTTCAAACATAATAGAAGCTAAGTCATCTACATCTGAAAAAGAAAAATATGTGTCAAAAGAAGATGATAATTTAAGAGCGAAAATGGCAAGTTTATCTCGAAAACTAGAAGCTTTAGAGATGGAAAAAAATAAAACAAGTATCTGTTATATCAATTACTGATCAAATATGTAAAATTTGTGTGCTGTCAAGACATCCTGCAGCAGAGTGTCCAACTATACCTGCATTCAAAGAAGTGTTAATTGAACAATCTAATGTTGTTCCAACTTATAATAATAAGCTTTATTTGAATCTATATTTCTGAAACTTACAACCCAGGATGGAAAAATCATCCGAATTTTAGTTGGAGAAATACACAATCTTGAAATCAAACACAAGGTCCATCACAACCACAAAATCAACAAAGTTATCAGCCATATCAACCCCCACAAAGAAGAACACTGAAAGATACTATGAATCAATTTATTCAAATTCAAATGAATTTTAACACTCAAACTACTCAAGCTTTGAATGATTTTAAAACTCAAACTTCTCAGAGTATTGAAGATATCAAGAGTCATCTAGCTAAGTTGACTCAGTCTCTTAGTATGTCAGAGATAGGAAAGTTTTCATCTCAACCTAAACCTCCACAAAGCCAGAGTCAAGTTAATTCTGTGTCATTTGAAGCCCATTTGAAGCCTCTCCAAGTCAAGTACAAGCGATTATAACATTAAGAAGTGGAAAAGTAATTGACAAAGCTATAAAGCCCAAAATTTCAAAGAAAATATGGAAGGAAATTCCTATTAATGAATCACTTGAGCCTGGACCTTCCATTAAAAAATAACTAGAAATATAAAATAAAAAAGATCAACCATGTCCTATTCCTTTACCTTTTCCTCAAAGGATCAAGAAACTTTCATCTGAAAAAGATCAATCTGAAATTTTTGAGTTGTTCAAACAAGTGAAGATCGACATTCCTTTGTTGGATGCAATAAAACAAGTTCTAGGTTATGCTAAGTTTTTAAAAGATCTTTGCACAATAAAAAGAAGAACAAATGTACCAAAGAAAGCATTCCTAACTGAACAATTTAATACTATAATACAACATGATACTCTTCGTAAGTACAAAGATCCGGGTAGTCCTACAATCACATGCATCATTGAAAATTTTTGAATCAAAGAAGCTCTGCCAGATCTTGGATCTAGTTGTAATTTAATGCCATATTCAGTCTCAAATAGGATTAAGTGAACTAAAACCTTCCAATATCACATTACAATTAGTAGACCGATCAATAAAAATTCCACTAGAAATTGTGAAAGATGTTATCATACAAGCTGATCAATTCTACGTTCTAGCAGATTTTGTCGTTATAGATACTCAACCAATTTTTCATGCATCTGCATATATACCTTTGATTTTAGGTCAACCATTCTTAGCTACATCAAATACTTTCGTTAATTATAGAAATGGAATCACGAAACTTTCATTTGAAAATATGACCATGGAATTAAATGTTTTCAATAGTGCTAAACAACCTAGAGATTAAGATGAAGTACATGAAATAAATTGTATTGAAACATTAACCCAAAATTTTTTTGAAAAGATTTTTTTGGAAAAAGATTTATACACAATAAAATCTGTATTTGAAGATAAATCAGAAAATCTAGGAAATCCAAAATGTCAAAATTTGTTGCCGAAATCTATAGAATTTGTGAAACCTGGGGAAATTTGAACTTTTTTTGACAAAGGGTAAAATAGTAATTTATCATTATTAGGTGGGATTAAAATGCATATTTCTATAGAGCTCGGATGACACAACAGACCACATTGTTGGATTCATATCACAAAATTGAGCTGTTATGTCAAATTTCATCGAATTCTGAAATAGTCAGATTTTACACGTTTTTTGAGACAATTGGGTGACGAATGAACTTTTAAAAGCCCCCAAAAACCAAAAATTATAAAATTTCCTTTTAATTGAATAAAAGTTCAAATAAAATTAATTTGAACTAAAACCAAAATTTAATGAAGTCATTCCGGGTTAAAAACGGACCCGAAAGTGATAAACGAGCGAGACAATGTGGACCACGCAATTAATAGTATAAATAGGGTGAAATATCTGAAAAATCAGATATTTTCCTCACCGTTATTCAGCACACCACACATTGGAAGAGAGAAAAGAGAGAGAAGAGGGAAAAATCAAAATTTTCAAGTTTCCTCCTTCGATGCAAGAAGTTTTGTCGATCGAAATTGTTTGATCAAAGAATTAAAGTTGGTCTATCCAATAAGGGCTACGTGTACGTACCAAGAATAAAAAATTTCGCCGAAGTTTCAAAGAAGAAATTTTAGGAAAATCAAATGTTTGAGGCTTGGAAGTCATTCTTGAGGTTTCTTCCTTCACTTCACGCTCCAAGAGGTAGGGGTTCTCCTACTTTGGTTCATTTCCAACCTAGAATGTTATATGTAATGTGTAGGTTATTGGAATATATGTAGGTCACTTACCTATGTATATGAAATAGAAGAAATTGGTATGAAAAAAGAGTATTTAAATGGGTTAGAACAAACTTTCCTAACTTGAGATTGAGTGTGGTAATTACTTGATTGGTAATTCCATGGAAAAATGATTTTATGGGCATGCTTTATGTTTAAATGTTATGCCTTGTGAATGATGTGAGAAATTTGTGACTTGATGGTATTTTGCATAGAATGCCTAAGTGGAACTTAAGTTGTTATAGCATGGATTATGTGTAACAAGCTTGTGAATTGTTGATATTGGAATATATATCTATGTGATATAAATTGTCATGACACATGTTGAAATGTGCGGTTAAATTCAGCTCATTGGCATTAATTACATTGAGCATGACATTGGTATTACAATGGTTCATTACATTGCATATGTATGAAAACATCACATTCAAGGGCATAGGCATGTGTGTGGGTGTATGTTGTACATGGTTGGATCAATCATCACACTTGGTGTTTTGATGGATAGGCTCAGGAAAGGGGGGTTGAATATCCTACTGAGTCGCACGGTTGCATACTTGGAAAACTTGTGTCGGGCATAGCAAGAAGGGATAGACTCCCCTTCGGGTGCAAGGCCCAGCTATTGGTTTTTACACTTCCTACGGTGTAAGTCCAAAAAAGTGTATCGATGTGTAGAGCCGACAGTGCAACACCAAAAGTCCACTATCCAAATAAAGACACATGGTTTTGGTTATATAAATGATTCATTTGATAGTTAACATCCATAAATGAATTGATTTTTTATAAATATATGAGTTGTTTCAAAATAATCTTTGGATGTACTCATCAAGGATAAATGGTTTACACTTGCATTGCATAGTGTGGTGAGAGCCGATGAAGGCTTGGGATAGGTGCATGAGTAAATCTCATTTCATTTATAACATGGCATAGTAAATTCTACCATGAACATATGTATCTTTGATTGGAATGATTATATGATTGTGAATGTTGTATATGAACATTGCATATGCACTTAGGTTGGGGAGTAGTCTCTGTATAAAATATTCTATTGGGTGTTGGCTCACCCTATACGGTAAACATTTCAGGTGCGGGTTCGTGCCAGGAGAGGACTTGCATTCGGGGCCTCGAGGGTAAAGAAAAGTCGATTTGTGGCTTTTGGAAACAAGTTTTGTAAAACTTTGGTTAAATGTCGTTTTGACACGTAAATTATGTAAATGCATGTAATCGAACTTGTATGGATCATGTATAATGTAGAAAATGTTATTATACATATTTGGGATGGATTTGGGAAGGTTTGGGATGAATTGGAAATGAAAAACCGATCAAATATAAAATTCTGGATAAAACGTACCGGTAGATAACAGGTAGTACCTGTCCAGCAGGCAAACCTACCGGTAACTAATAGGTAGCACCTGTCTAATAGGCAAAACCTACTGGTAATTTACAGGTAAAACTTCTACCGGTAGGTCTAACAAACACCTACCGGTAGCTCTTCCAAAAATTTGAAAATTTAAAATTGTTTTGCCAACTCTTTGAGCTTTGTTTTCTTTAGTTCCAATGATACAAATAGACATTAAATAAGGTATATTGAGGCACATTGGACCTCCATTGAATTAAATGATTAAAGGAATACGGGTTATACGTGTGGGTTATGATTCCGATAAAGGGGATACGATTCACATGATGTCGGATTGTGCGAGAAGCACGGATATTTTTGCGGGTTGACGGGTGGTCAACGATTGAAAAAGGACCCCAGGGTTTTAGGGACATCACAGCTTGGTATCAGAGCCTAAGTATACGAATTACCTAGAGCTTGATGGGCGTTGGGTTTAAACCATTGCATGTATTGTACATTTCATCTTATGTGCTTGCATTGTGTTACTTGATTTTGTGCTATGTTATTATGTGAATGATATACATTGTAAAATGTATATGGAAAGGGATAGTAGGGTTAGAAAACATAACCTTGGGGGTTGGAAAAGAAATGAACGGGATAGTTCAACTTATAAATATTTACTAGTCGGTGGTATAGACTCTACTAGGAAAACGGGAAAAATCTCAATATTTCAAGTTTGGTCCCTATCATGGGATACTAAATAAATGCTCTATTGCTATCTGGTATGTGTGTAGATGGCAACTAGAGGAAGTGGACGTTGGGGTGGATGGAACAATAACCAACCCCTACCGGTTTTTGACCAACAAGCCTTAGTGGAGGCTATTTGTACGGCAGCTGCTACCATAGCACAAGCTAGTGCTACGACTACCACCCACCATTGCACAGACTGGTGCAAGTGGAGGACAAGGAGGTTGAAGCAACCTCCAAAAGTTCAAGGCACATCAACCTCCGATCTTCATAGGAGGGGCGGATCCTAATGTGGCTGACCATTATTTTTGACAAGTTGATAAGGTATTGAGGGCTATGAAGATCACCTCCGACGCCACTAAGATAACCCTAGCAACATTCTAGCTAGAGGGAGAATCCCAGTTGTTGTGGGATTGGGTGAAGGACTCCAAGAACTTGGAGGGTATGACTTAGGTAGAGTTCAAGGAGCTCTTCATGGGCAAGTATTACCCGGCGGCTGCAAGACATGCAAAGGCCTGGGAGTTCTTAGACTAATGACAAGGGACGATGATGGTGATAGAATACGTGGCTAAGTTCACGAAATTAGCATGTTTCGCTGATGAATACATAGCCACTGACATGACCAAGGTGAGGAAGTTCAAGGATGGCTTGAAGTTGTCCATCCGAGGCAAAATTATGGGGCTTCTTCTGTAAGAATTGGACTCGATGGTCATGACAGCTATAGCCATTGAGAGAGAGGTAGAAGATGCATGGAACATCCGGGAAGTGGGTGTTAAAGATAAGAAAAAGGAGGGTCAATCCTTTTCTTCTAGCTCGGGGAAGAAGCAAAGGACTTCTACTCCTCAAGGATTCCAGGGACAAGGTCGCGGTCATCAAGGCCAAGGCCAGGGCCAGGGCCAATCTTCCCAAGGATGGAGACACTTTAGGGCTCCCAACCAGGCTAGCTTACGGGCATGTTTCCATTGTCATCAGTCCGATCACATGAAACGGGATTGCCCTTAGAGGCAGGGATCCCTAGGTTATAGGTCATCTCAGTCACAGACTTCGGTGGGACAACCACGGATACAGTACATTCCTCCCTACCCCACCATGGGCCAGGGGAGTCAGTATCAGTTCCAGGGTACTACATAGGCCCCTACTACTTCACGAGCGGGGACTCCGCAATCAGGCCAGATGAGCCAAAGCATAGGTCAAGGTCGAGGCTAGGGCTCACAAGCCAGTACTTCAGGAATCGAGGGGTGTTTCTATGCCATGGTGCAATAGACTGAGCTGACAGATCCATTAGTGATACAGGGTACATTCCTACTTTCTCGCTTATGGGCTAGAGTATTATTTGATTCTGGTGCACCGTAATCTTTTATTATTGCATCTTGTGTGAAAGACTTGGGCTTAGAGGTTGAGATCTTAGAAAAGCCATTGTGTATGAGTTCTCCCCTTGGAGCTAGGGTGAGAGTTGATCGAATATGTCAGGATTATGAGTTGGAGATCTCAAGGATTCTACTCACCATGGACCTTAGGGTCATGGACATATCAGAGTTTGATGTGATCCTCAGGATGGATTGGTTGGCAGCACATCGGGTCGTCATTGATTGTGATAGGAAGAGGGTCACTGCTTACACACCTGATGGTGTCTGTTTTAAGTTCCAGAGAAAAAACCATAATGCTTTACCCCAAGCTGTGTATGACTCAAGATGACACGAATAGTTGATGGGCTGGCTTGTAATCCTTACCCTAGAGGATGAGGCGAGAAAAGAGTTGGGTCTACCTCAGGTTATATGTGAGTATGAGGATGTTTTTCTAGACGAACTACCAGGATTACCTCCATATAGGAATGTAGACTTCAACATTGAGTTACATCCTGGTACGTCACCTATTTCTATGACTCCACATAGGATGGCACCAGCCGAGTTGCAAGAACTCAAGGTCCAGTTGCAAGAATTATTGAACAATGGCTTCATTAGATCGAGCACTTCACCTTAGGGAGCTCCGATTTTGTTTGCCAAGAAGAAGGACAAAACCCTTCTACTATGCATAGATTATCGATAGTTGAATAGGGTTACAATCAAGAATAGATATCCCTTGCCTAGGATTGATGACCTGTTTAATCAACTGAGAAGGGCGCGAGTCTACTTCAAGATAGATCTTCGTACTAGTTACCATCAGTTAAGGTTTAGGGAAGCGGATATCCCTAAGACGGCGTTTCGGACGCGGTATGGACATTTCGAGTTTACAGTTATACCTTTCAGATTGGCGAATGCTCCAGCGGCATTCGTGGATCTCATGCATAGGGTGTTTCAGCCCTACCTAGATCAGTTTGTTGTAGTCTTTATTGACGACATCTTGATCTACTCCAAGTCTGAGGAGGAGCATGAGGGTTAATTGAGGATTATTCTCCAAACCTTGAGAGATCATCAATTGTATGCCAAGTTCAACAAGTGTAAATCTTTTTGCTTACGGAGGTGAATTTTTTAGGACACGTAGTGTCAGCTTTAGGTGTATCTGTGGACCCGGAGAAAGTTGAAACAGTTATGAATTGAGAAAGGCCAAAATCAGTCTTCGAGATACACTATTTCTTGGGATTGGCAGGGTACTTTAAAAGGTTCATTGAGGACTTCTCTTGATTAGCTACTCCTATGACCAAGTTTACCCGGAAGAAGGTCAAGTTTGAGTGGAATAATGTATGTGAGAAGGCATTCCAGGAGTTAAAGCAGAGACTTACTTTCACTCCTATTTTGATAGTTCCAGAAAGGGGACAGAGGTATACCGTATACTATGATGCTTCCAAAGACGGACTTGGTTGTGTATTGATGTAGTCTGGGAGGGTGGTGGCTTATGGTTCTCGGCAGTTAAAGAACCACGAGCAGAGTTACCCTACACATAACATGGAGTTGGCGGCCATTGTCTTTACCTTGAAGGCTTGGTGCTACTACCTTTATAGTGAGCAGTTCGAGGTGTTTTTGGATCACAAGAGTCCAAAATACATCTTTACACAGCGAGACCTCAACATGAGGCAACACAGGCGGATGGAGTTTTTGGAGGACTGTGACTTCACTTTGCATTACCATCTTGGTAAGGCAAATGTGGTGGCTGATGCACTCAGCAGGAAGTCACGAGCAGACTTGGCTAGTATGGCTTCCCAAGAGTGCCAGATGCTCGAGACTATGGGACAGTTCGGGCTACACTATGGAGATCAAACTCAGGGTACTTTGGGAAGTTTAGTAGCTACACCTTCCCTACTGAGCAGAGCGATTGAGTCCCAAGAATAGGATACATAGTTATCATCCATCAGGGACTGAGTACGGTTAAGTATAGGTGATGAGGACTGGGCCATTCACTTAAATGGTAGTCCTCAGTTTAGGGGAAGAATTATGGTTCCCTAGTCTACGAAACTCAAAGAGGAGATTCTTAAAAAGTTTCATTGTTCCCAATTTTCTGTGCATCCAGGTGGCACAAAGATGTACCAGGATCTTTGTTGCTAGTATTATTGGAGTGGGAAGAAGAAAGATATTGAGAATTTTGTTAGACGATGTCTCACATGTCAGCAGGTTAAAGCTGAACACTAGAGACTAGTGGGATTACTCCAGCCTTTGGAGGTAGCTGAGTGGAAGTGAGAGCATATTACAATGGATTTTGTGACTCACTTGCCACAGACATTGCGGGGACATGACGCGGTGTGGGTGATAGTGGACTGACTTACAAAGTCGGCACACTTTTTGGCTCTGCGGATGACCTTCACACTGGAGGAATACTGCAAGTTGTATATACGAGAGATTATTCGATTACATGGGGTGCCCTTACCTATAGTATCGGATCGGGATCCAAAGTTCATGGCTCATTTTTGGGAGAGTTTCTAGCGAGCTATGGGGACACAGTTGCTGATGAGCACTACTTTTCATCCAAAGACTGACGGTCAGTCTGAAAGAACTATTCAGATGTTAGAGGACATGTTACGGTATATGTCCTAGATCTCAAGGGTTGCTTGGAAGATTACTTACCCTTGGAAGAGTTCACCTACAACAATAGTTACCAGGCGAGCATACAGATGGCACCCTATGAGGCATTGTATGGGAGGCCTTGTCGATCTCTAGTATGTTGGACGGAGGTGGGAGAGAGACCCTCTACGGGTCTGAATTTGGTTAGAGACACCTCGAAGAAGGTAGATCTTATACGGAAGCATCTTCTCATGGCTCAGAGCCGACAGAAGAGCTACACCGACAAACGGCGGCGATCTCTAGAATTTGAGGTGGGAGATCATGTCTTCTTTAAGGTGATGCCTAAAAGCAAAGTGATCAGGTTTGGCACGGGAAAAACTGTCACTAAGGTACATCGGGCCCTTCGAGGTACTTGAAAGGGTGGGTACAGTTGCTTATCGGTTGGCGTTATCGCCAAATCTATCGGATGTTCACGCGGTATTCCATGTCTCTATGCTCTGAAAATACACCCCTGATCCGACTCATGTGGTGGATTAGGGAGAGCTTGTGGTTGATGCTGATGGGATCTTTGAGGAGGGACCAGTGTGTATCACGGATAGCCGGGATCAGATTTTGCAAAGCAAGACCGTGAGGCTAGCGAAGGTGTTGTGGCAGCACCAAGGAATGGAGAAGGCAAAATGGGAGCACGAGGACACTATCCGTACCGGCTATCCTTTCTTATTCGAGGATGGAGGTACATTGCTATAGTCATTTAGTATTATATGATTGTTACATATGCATGTGATTGAATGTGTATGTATGTGTGATTTCCGGGGACGAAATTCTTTTAAGGCGGGGGAGAATGTGAAACCCAGAAAAATTTGAACTTTTTCCAACAAAGGGCAAAATAGTAATTTTCTACTATTATGCGGATTAAAATGCATATATCTATAGAGCTCAATGATGCAACGGATCTCGTCGTTGGATTCGTATCGCAAAATTGAGTTGTTATGTCAAATTTCGTCGAATTCTGAGATAGTCGGATTTTACACATTTTTCAAGATAATTGGGTGATAAATGAACTTTTAAAGGTCCCTAAAAAATAAAAATTATAAGATTTCCTTATAATTGAATAACAGTTTAAATAAAATTAATTTAAACTAAAACCGAAATTTAATTAAGTCGTATCGGACTAAAAACGGACCCGGAAGTGATAAACGAGCGGGACAATGTGGACCACTCAATTAATAGTATTAATAGGGTGAAATATCAAAAAAATCAGATATTTTCCTCACCCTTGTTCAGCACACCACACGTTGGAAGAGAGAAAAGAGAGAGAAGAGGGAAAAATCAAAATTTTCAAACTTCCTCCTTCGATCCAAGAAGTTCCGTCGGTCGGAATTGCTTGATCCAAGAATTAAAGTTGTTCTACGCGACGAGGGATATGTGTATGTACCAAGAACGAAGAATTTCACCAAAGTTTCAAAGAAGAAATTTTAGGAAAATAAAAGGTCTGAGGCTTGGGAGTCATTCTTGAGGTTTCTCCGTTCACTTTACGCTCCAACAGGTAGGGGATCTCCTACTTTGGTTCATTTCCTACCTAGAATGTTCTATGTAATGTGTAGGTTAGAGAATATATGTAGGTCACTTACCTATGTATATGAAATAGATGAAATTGGTATGAAAAAAGAGTATTTAAATAGGTTAGAATAGACTTTCCTAACTTGAGATTGAGTGTGGTAATTACTTGATTGGTAATTCCATGGAAAAGTGATTTTATGGGCTTGCTTTATGTTTAAATGTTATTCCTTGTGAATGATGCGAGAAATGTTGTGACTTGATGGTATTTTGCATAGAATGCCTTAGTGGAACTTAAGTTGTTATAGCATGGTTTATGTGTAACAAGCTTGTGAATTGTTGATATTGGTGATTATATGCATATGATATAAATTGTCATGACACATGTTGAAATGTGCGGTTGAATTCAGCTCATTGACATTAATTACATTGAGCATGACATTGGTATTACAATGGTTCATTACATTGGATATGTATGAAAACATCACATTCGAGGGCATAGGCATGAGTGTGGGTGTATGTTGTACATGGTTGGATCAATCACCATACTTGGTGTTTTAATGGGTGAGCTCGGGAAAGTCGGGTTGAATATCCTACTGAGTCGCACGGTTGCATACTTTAAAAACTTGTGTTGAGTATAGCAAGAAGGGATAGATCCCCCCTCGGGTGCAAGGGCCCAGCTATTGGTTTATACACTTTCAATGGTGTAAGTCCAAAAAAGTGTATCGGTGTGTGGAGCAAGTGGTGCAACACCAAAAGTACACTACCCAAATAAAGACACATGGTTGTGGTTATATAAATGATTCATTTGATGGGAAACATCCAGAAATGA
>CAUOFW020001837.1:745787-920048 GCA_963454935.2 Ilex paraguariensis | reverse complement strand
AAAATGTTGAATGTGCCGTGCAGCCTCCCATTAATAATAAAGACACAATTCCAGAAGAAGCAACAGTAACAATAGGTCCAAGGTTACGCAATTTCGTTGCAACTGTATTGTACAAAAATATCTTTCCTGTCCCGGCACCCCCACTCAAGAAGAAAGTAGTTCCTATATTTTGAAACACTGATGAAGTGATTTTAGCATAAGCAATGTGTTGTGCATCATTAAGGCGATCAACATTACTTTGTGCATCTGACTGTTGCGCTTCATTATGGAGTTTTTGATGCTCAAACAATAGTCTATTACCAACTATTGCATTCCAATTTTCAATCGGTTTGTGACATTGGTGGGAAGTCAATTAAGCTCTTGCCTGACTCATGGAGCAATTGATTCAGCAAATATAAACCATAATCTTCGATTTGATCCTGAGTTGGATTTGAAATACCAAACATTGTACGAATCTTGGGTTTAAGATCATCACATATATGCACTGAAAACTGGTTCCATGATGCAAGTGGATATAGCGGAGAGCATTTAGTTAGAATAATACCGAACAATCTCCTCAACTGGTGTCCCGTTTTCATAATTGAAGCCTCTTGTAGACATTGTATCCATTCGACATCATCTTCTAGAAGACCTCTTGCAACAAATGTAGATTTGAAAGAATCATACATAACGTTGTTTACTGTGCACAGGTTATCAAATGATGTTGGTTTTTTGACAACTATTAGTAGCAAACACAGAAAAAAATGCTCACCTGAATTTGGGCTAGCAAAGTACATCCTGCCAATTGCGTACCCCCTTTGTTTAGGCGTCCATATTGTGGTTTTCTTGTTCCAAACAATTTTTTCTAGAAATTCTTGATAGGTTAATGCACGTGCAAATTTATTTGAAGCACAACATTTAAAGAAACTAGTCAGAGTTGTATCACGTTGTGCACCTCTTGAAATGATTAATTGAAGCGGTTCGTCCGAATTTAAAATAACACGATGCATCCCTGGTAAATGAAGTTCCAAACGTATAATCAATGTAATCTCTTCATGTAAAGGATTACCAAATATTTGCCAAGTAGCCTCTGGAGATCCAATATACCTTGCATCAAGATATTGTTGAATTTCATTTCCTCCTCCCAACACCATAGTGGTGCGATCATGACCTTTATAAATGTACTTAGAGATGTATTTCACATATCTTATTCCCGCACAAACTTCCACATTAATATGACAGTTGAACATTCTTGAAAGATAAGGATTGTATGGCACGACATCCCTATTATCAACTTCTTGGCCCCTAACAGTATAAACATGACCATTATCACGACGACGATAAACAGGATATCCATCATCGTCCATACTTGTTGATTCTACAAATGTCCGAGGGTACCTCTTAGTACATACACCATTTTCCATACATGATACATGTGGATTTCGAACACCACATGGTCCATGTACCATACAACTATTGATTGTATAAAAAAGAATAGGATCTTTGTCTGGATTAGGAAATTCAACACACACTGCCTTGTCTACCTGAGAACATGTTTGAATTTTGTCTGGACCATGAAGGAACAGAAGTGCATGCATGTGTGGTAGCCTTCGTTTTTGAAATTCGATCGTGAAAACATGTGCTACCTTTTTACCAAAAATATTTTTCGTCTCTATCATCTTCATCAAAAACCTCCTCTTTAACTCAAAAACATGGGCAACTAAATCTGGACGATTAACAAGTTGTTGATGTTCTAACAGAGCTGAAGAAATTTCAGATCAATTAGGATTTGCAGTCATCATGAGAAAAATATATGGGTGTTGGTTGTAATGTGTGATAGCCATCAAATCTTGATAGATTTCAAATATATGTCTTGCACTGGTAGTGAATAAAGATGACAAAATTATTCGTTGACCAATTTGATCGGGTCTCGGTTCATCTACACAAACATCAGTAAGTCCCTGGTAAAGTTCAGCACAGAGCTTTGCTTGATTAAGCTTATAATATGTCAATCGATTCTGTTCAGTAGAGGTCCAAGCATCTACTACGAACTCCTGAAATAATTTTTCCCCTTTCAAAATTGTTGAATACTCAGTATCACGTTGAAACATGTGATAACTATAAAATTGCAATTGAGTCAATCGATTAGTTGAAGGTCCACCATGAAATTCGTCCCACTGTCTCAATTCAGGTTCCCATCCAAGCTCACCATAAGGAAACAGTAACACATAATGTAGAGGTAAATATGCTGGGTGACATTCATTAATTTGCATCAACCCATTATTCTCTCTCATATGTATAACAATATCTCTCATTCCACTTGATTCAGTTCCATCGCCCGGTAATATTATCGCAATTTCATCTATTGTTGGGAGATTATATCGACGTCGATCTGTGGAAGAATTGTAACGAAGATAAGCAAGTAAATTTTGAGTTGCCACGTCTGATTGATTTAAAATCACATAAGCCTGCTGATATTTTTTTGAAAAGGGATTTACATGTAACAAACAGTCTTGAATAATTTTCAAACATCCCGTTGCAAGTGAGGATTCCTACGACTGTGAACGTCTAAAGCTGAAGTAGGGTCATAAATGTATAGTTGGGAGTACACCGCATCTTGACCTGGTTGTGGCAGAAGTGATCCGATTCGATGTCGTAATTCTCTATGGATAGTGAATGATGTAGGACCCCTTCTGGTGACCAATCTCGAATCCAAGGTAACACCAAGACTTGTAAAAGCATTTGCTGCATTATACTCGTGGGTATGCTGACGAAACAATTTTGATTGTTCATCATTGCCATCATACAATGCCTTAAGTGCTGAAGGAGGTGTATTAAGTGGTGGTATCCTAATTTTTTCTTGCAAACAACATGTTCCAAACAGAGGGTGTTCTGTACTGGAATTTGATAATTGTTCAGTCTTCCAATGTAAAGCTGAACAATGAGGACATGGTACATTCATAATTCCAAGTGAATGGCGACCTTCTACTCCGTGTGTTTGAGGATCAAACTCAACACTACATAAATTAAATTAAAATTTATAATCTAAAAAACTTGTGGTTATAGTGATGCCTTCAATCAAGCTCATAAATAATAACATTAAGAAAGTAGTAATTTTATAACCACCTAGAGGGAGCTTGCATCGTGCTACATTCGTCTAAATTCGACATTTCTTGGAACATGGTCGTAACAGACGATGACCCCGTTTCATTTATTACAATTTGTTCTACTGTTTGCATAGGCTTTCCATGGAACAAATGAAGGGTGGTTCCATTTGCGCCGTGGTGTCTTCGTCGAGATTGCCTTCGCCTAAATTTTTTGTAGGCATTTCTCGAAGCATAGTGACCACATATGATGACCTTGTGAAATTTATTTCCACAGTTTGCTCTGGTACAACCTCAGGAATTTTCGTAGGCATGGATGGGGATTGAACAAAAGATCTTTTGATTGTCGATCTTTCTAGTTGAGGTAGATGACGGCGGCTCGGTGCCAACATAGGAATAATCCTAGGTTGAATGCATGGACGTTCCAATCTCTCCCGTTCTCGATGTGCACGTTGTGCCAATTGGCATTTTGATATATAATAATTATCGTTGGATACCTAAAACATAATTAAAAGAATCATCGTTGTGAACATAAGCAATTAGATATAAATTTCTTAACTGTTGAATTCGACATTCATACCACTTGAGGTTCTGTATTTTCTTTTCCTTTGCTAGAAGAGCCTACTTTTTCTTTTCCTTTAGAGTTGGCAATCGCCATGGTAGTTGCCTTTCTTTTTTCCTTTCATTATAGTTAAAAAGAATAATGCAAATATCATTATATTTGAATTTGTTGTTACAATTTCAGATATGTGAAGGCGGTTAAGCTCATGTTCATCACAAATCACAACGCCTATGTTGTTTTTTCGAAGTAACCGGACCTAGAAATTCAAAAAAATGTAAAGCTAAATTGAGCGATATGAAATAAGAAGTAATAAATGAGTCATAAGAAAATCGACTTACTGCACGATCTAGGTCATTATCCATCTGTAAAAAGGTGGTTAAAAAAATTGTAATTAGTGAAAGATTATATATTATGAAAGGTTGTAAAAGAAATATATTAGAAAAAGATCTTATATGACCAAAAATAGTAATGTTGTTCATGGCACCAATAGACGGTGGTGTCGATTGCACCGAAGTGCCTTCAACAAAATTGCCTTCATAAAGATTATGTGGAGGATTTTCTTGAAGCATTGTCGGCAGAGATGATGACCCGAGACATTTGTTTGAATAGCTTGTTCTACTAAAAACTCAGGAATTTGTGCAGGCACAAGAATTTGTGCAACCACAGGAGTAGACTAACTTGGAAGACATTCCGATCTCTCACGCTCCCGACGTGCACGTTGTGCCATTTGATGTTTTGTTAAAACATTATTATCGATTACCTAAAAAGTTAAATAACAAAAAATATTGGTATAAATGAGTAAAATTTTCTTAACAATTACTTATTATTGCGATTATTCGACCAATAATACCATTTGGCATTTGGTTTTTTCACTTTCTTTCGCATAAGAGATTGCTTTTCCTTTTCGTGTATAGCTAGCATTCACCATTGCGTTCCACTTTTTTCTTTCCTTTAAAAAACAATAAACATGAGATCATAAAAATTTCAATCTATTTACATAGTTACAACTGCATTCAAAAATATTGCAAGGAAGAATAGTTTTCACTTTCTTTGGCACAAAATATGCAAGTTACCTTTTTTTTTTTTGCTGCATTATTTGGTTTTGAAATAGATACAACCCATTTGGGGTTTGTTATAGTTTTTGGTTTTAGTTTGGTTTATTATAGAGATTTTGATTTAAATTATTGATAAACTAAATAATGTTGTAATGTTTAAATTATTTATAAACTAAATAATGTTTAAATTATTTATGAACTTAATAATGCTTAAATTATTTAGGAACTAATAATGTTTAAATTATTTATGAACTAAATAATGTTTAAATTATTTACGAACTTAATAATGTTTTAATTATTTATGAACTTAATAATTTTTAATTATTTATGAACTTAATAATGTTTAAATTATATATGAACTAATTAATGTTTAAATTATTTATGAACTTATTAATGTTTAAATTATTTATGAACTTAATATTGTTTAAATTATTTATGAACTTAATATTGTTTAAATTATTTATGAACTTAATAATGTTTAAATTATTTATGAACTTAATAATGTTTAAATTATTTATGAACTTAATAATGTTTAAATTATTGACGAACTTAATAATGTTTAAATTATTTATGAACTTAATAATGTTTAAATTATTTATGAACTTAATAATGTTTAAATTATTTATGAACTAAATAATGTTTAAATTATTTATGAACTAAATAATGTTTAAATTAATTATGAACTAATTAATGTTTAAATTATTTATGAACTAATTAATGTTAAAATTATTTATGAACTAAATAATGTTTAAATTATTTACGAACTAAATAAAGTTGTAGCAGTGCCTAGGAGTAAAAAACAGATACAAATGTGCAAATATACTCCTAATTTATTATGTCCACATACAAAAAGAACATTGACATTGGAAATTGAACTATTTAGTGATAGTAGATAAATTTCATAATAATCAAATCAACAACATAAACAAATCTTTAGTGATAGTAGATGAAACAATAGCAAAAATCATGAATATTAAACAAACTTGGATTATTATAATATTAAACAAATCGGGAATATTGTTCACCAAAATAAAGTGGCAGCGAGAGAGAGAATTGGTTGAATGGGTAATATGCAGAATAGTGCACAAAATGGGTGAGAAGAAAAACCTAGTGCTCCAAGGACATAATAGCTACCTGTTGGAAGTTTCCTCATCTCCCAACACCAGTTGTTCCCTGCCCCCTCTGCTTGAAACCCCAACAACATTATTGGAATCCCAATCCCAATCCCAAAACACAATGCATTCCCTCCCAAACTCTTTTCTCATTGATCACCATCAAGAAAGTAACCAACTAATATCTCTAACCCACCCACTTGTCTCCCAACCATACCTATTTTCAATAACTGGGTTCTTCCAACCCTGCTTTTCACCCACTCCCAACACCAACAACATCACCACATCAAACAAAGACACAAACACCAACTACCACGGCCCATCCCCATCACCATCCATCCTCTTCAAGTCTCTCCTCTCACATCAGGAACCAGCAATAGCCACTATTCCAAAACAGTGCAAGACAGAAGCCAACTTTTTCCATTTTCAACTATCTGAATCTGATGCTAAGTTGCGCGGGGCAGATAAGAATCAGCAAAGCACCAACTATAAGAATCCTTTATTTCTTGGGTGGTCCTCCCCCAGTGACCATCAGAGACTAAAATGAAAAGGTATCTAGTGTCCACCTTTAAAGGGGTTCAGTTTGTATGCCTATTTGTGAAAACAAAAAAATCTGTAGGCAAATTCCCCAAATTAAGCACCCGATTGAAACAAAATGACATTATAATATGGGGATGACATTATTAACCTATTGCGCAACAGTCTCGAAATTGATAACTCAAACAAAAACATGGTGGGGTGGGGTTACAATGGTGGAGAATGGGTGAGAGAGAGGGAGAGAAAAGAAATATAAATCCAAAACCAGAAATCGATAATTAACAACCATAGAATTCACATTTATACTATCAACCCGTTGAACAATTGAACTGAATCAAAAAAGAGACATTGAACAGGCTAAAACGCTAAGCATTTGAAAAACATACACTGAACTCAGAAAAACACACACATAAAATGCAGAGAGAGAGTAATACCGTGATAAAGGCAAAGGGAGAGTGAGAGGCAAAAGTTATTGGGCTTTTCGGGTGCTTGCCTGCCTGAGAGTAAGACAGAGAGATTAAGGAAAAGAGGCGGGTGAGAGATAAGGGAGAGAGAGAGAGAGAGAGAGAAAGAGATAAGGAAAGGAGAGAGATAAAGAAAGGGATCAGTAGTCGGCTTAGAAGAGTCCATCAGTAGTTGGGTGCTTAGCTGCTTGAGAGAGAGAGAGAGAGATTAGGAGATAGAGGCGTGATAACTTTGGGAGAGAGAGGCAGAAATGAGAGAGAGGCGTGAGAAAGAGTGTGAGAGAGTGAAACAGAAGTGAGAGAGAGGCGTGAGAGAGAAAGGCTTCTTCATGGGCGGAAAAACAAAGTTCGGGATTAATCGTAGAGCATTAAATCAAAATTTTTGAAATGATTTGAACCGTCTTTTACGTTGAGATTATATTGTCTGTTGAATGTGTTTATATTTTGTATAAAAACAATCTGAACCTCTCTTTGTCTCTTGAATTCAAATTTGGTTCTACTTTATTATATAGATAGATAGATAGATGTGATATAGAAATAATTTTAATGATAATAAAACTCTTAAAATTTTGGAGTTGTTAACTTTTAAATTTGTTTTAATTGAATATAACTATTGAGATTATTTTAGACAATGTAGATCAAAATTGATTTATTCTCAAATAAATTTTTTGAGTGGATTTAAGTTCAAATAAGTTTATAAAAGGGACCGATCCCAAATTTCCCTAAATTTATTTACACGGACAAAGTTTGGAAGTTTCTTTGGCCTCCCAATGTCAAAGTACTTCATTTGAAGACTAGCCGGGGGGGAGAGGGGAACTATTTGTGGATTTGGATTCAAAGCTTGTTTATTGAATAAAATATTATAATATTTAACTCGAGACTAATTGACAACGATAATAAAAACTTTGTAAACTCACACCAATTTACGAAATATTACTATAATCGAAGTTAGACAAGATCTAGTTTTCCTCACACACATGACCACGTCTTACACATGGAAGGATAAACTGAATAATCAAAACACAAAGTACACACGACACAAACAAAGGAAGAATCAACTGCATGCAAATATATCAATGAGATTGAATCTTATTGCGGTCTCTTAACGTCCAATTTCAATATTAAGTTAAAATACCCAGTTCAAAACTAATTGATAATGGCTTGAAAGGGTTTTTGCATGATTGCCGTGATACAAGATTTTGTACATTATGTTTAGAAACTCTTAGCACAGACATGCGTGAAAGAAGCACCAATGGGAGAAAATAAGTTCTCGTTGACATTTAACAAAGTACTGTCTCCACACCATATTTACCAAAACTGTCCACAATTTAGAATCTATAGTTTTCATAGCATTTCACACACTATGCTTATAAGCATTGGATATTGTGAGTAGACTTGTATCTTTATCGCACATCATTCTGTAAAGTCCTATAAGGGGGTGAATAAGAATACTCTAAAAATTTTAAACATACTTGCGGGAGTTATATTGTTTAGCTCAAGTCCATTGCTTCTTCAACAGGTTGCTTAGCTACAAAACCTTTGTAATCATCCAAGAATATGGCTACCAACCTTATCTATATTAGTGTAAAGTCAAACATAAAAAGCAATATACAACACCGGTACTTCAAGGGTGTTTTTCCATTCAAAGAGGTTCCATATTTTGTCATTGCTGTTCCATATGGTATCAGAGCCTTTCAGAACCTCTTGAACAATGGCTTCTCTTTCAAAAACTATTTGATTTGGAGGAGTCAAATACTGTACTTAGTTAATGGAGCAGATCTCCTTGACAATCTCACCAACACTACAGAAATTCCAAAATAAAAAATCACCTTAGCAGAGGGAGTGGAAAAGAGTAACCCAGTCTTTCATTCATAAATGAAGACGGATCGACTACTCAAGAGTTTAATGTATGATATTGTCTCAGAAAACATTCTCAGTCTGATAATTGGGATGGATACAACAATTGAGGTATAGAAACAAGGAAGTGAAGGAAGTGAAGGACCCCCGCGGGGCCTTTCTAAAGTTTGACCCACACAGGGCCAGGGGGAAAAGAAAAGGGAGGGGGATAAGGGAAGCCTTAGACCTTCTCCCTGGTTCTCTTGTTTATCCCATCCATTTACATGTCTTTGTTTTTTTCATGTTCTGGATCCTAGTTTAGATAAATTAAGTCATAGGACTCGCAAATGAATCTTTGTCGATTATTCCAGTTCTTAGAAGGGATGGTTGTGTTAGGATACCTTGAACAATAAAAAATATGTTTCTATGTATGTCACATTCTTTGAGGACATACCTTACGTTTCTTATTAAGGGAAAGTAGTCTAAAACAAAGTTTTGCTTCTACATTCGAAGAACGCGGATTTAATCTTTATAGAGAGCTTCAACGAATTCATAAGGAAAACAACGAGTCTGTGTCTGATTTTTTATCTAGATTCCAACGAATATGTGATGAGCTTGCTGCTATTAAGAACCATTAATTATCTGATTTGGAAAAGGTTAGTTGGGCAACAAGTGGCCTTGGATCAAATTTTGACTGTCTTTTCAATGTTATTATGGCAAAGCCACCCTTTCCTTCTCACTCACATTTTATCCAGTCCTTGACAGGATATGAGACTTGAAATAGTGTATACCCAATTCAAGATGTTACCAAGGGAAGCACTTGTTGCACAAAAACAAGGCTATGGATGCGGAGGAAACAGCAACATAAACTGATTCGAAGGTGAAAATCAGGCCTTTACTTCAAAAGGTTGTGGTTTCATGCCGACTCCTCAAAACCAAAATCAAGAGTTGAAGAGCACCTTGCAATCTAATCATGACAAAGGCCAAATGAATGAAGAGAATTACAATTCTAATGGACGTCGAATTTGTGAAAAATCAAATCATTTCACATTGACTTGCTACCAAATTCCTTCTCAAATATGTAACAAACAGGGCTATAATGCCTTATAGTGTTACAACAGGTATAATCCTACCTTTCAGTCTGAGGAGCCCTCGCTGCAATACAAATTTCAAATCCAAGAGATCCTGAGTGGATAACTGATACTGGGGCAACCACACACATGACAGGGAACTCATGTATATTACAAAATCTTCAACCATATTTTGGTTATGCTACCGTAATTGTTGGGAATGGTGATAACCTTCTTATAATACATAATGGTTCTACATGAAGGATCTAGAAGCCTTATCTAGATTTTGTCGCTGGAGATTTTGTTGTCGGAAATTTTGTTGCCAGAGTTTTTGCCGTCTAGAATATTTGGGAGCCGTCCATTTTTTTTGGCTAGAAAATCCATACAAATAGAGAGCTTAATAAAATCCAAAATCATTCCAAAAGTTAGTGAGGAAGAAACAGAGGAAGAGAGATTCTGAAGAGGTTTTGAGAGTTTTTTTGTGAAAAATTCTTATATTTATTTCCACAGAGAAATAAAGAATTCTTCTTTATTTATATTATGTTTTTCTAACCTTGAGTAACCAACAAGTGGTATTAGAGCTTTGGTTGGGTTGCTGAATTTTTTTTTAACTCACTGCTCTTGGTTCGTACAAGTTCTAAACGAACTCAAAATCAAATTCTGAGCATACCATTGGATTCCCCTCATTGAAAAGAGTTGAACCAATTGGCCTCGCATCAATTCGACATCAGACTCCCTCTCACACTCCTGCCGGAAGTTTACCAAATGTTCTACCAGTCGCCCGAGAAGACTGCCAGAGTTTATCGAAGTTTCTACCAAAAGTTCGCTGAAAAAATTGTCGGATCGGTGACTGAAGGAAGGTTGAAGACGACAGAATATTTCAGCACCGTTAGAGAATATTTCATCAAGAATATTCTATTAGGTTTACCAAAACCTTTCTGAGCCACTTCTAAGCTCATTTTAGCTTCATTTTCGGTGAACCATGACTCTTTCCTAGCTATTTCAATCGTTCTAGACTCAATGGTGCACCTCGTTTTGCAAAATTCAGGCCCAAAATTTTTGATCAAGACATTTGGAGCATAAAAACACAAAATGTCCATGGAGAAATCAATGTCAGGAGCCATGATCAAACTCAATGCCTCCAATTACACACACTGGAGACCTCGGATGAAAGATCTCTTTAGCTGTAAAGACGTGTATGATCTTTTAGAGGTAAAAGGTGTAAATTTAGATCAGATAAAAGAAATAGTGTAGAAGAAACTGAACAGCAAAAGCATCAGTTAAATCAAGCAATGGATTGACGATAGTGTATTCCATCATGTTGCCCAAGAGACTAATGTCTATGTTCTCTGAAAGAAGCTGGAAGACATGTACCAGGCCAAAACAACTTGGAATAAAGCCTTTTGATATGGTTGTTGGTGAATCCGAAATTAAAAGGTTAAACTTGAATTGCCGAGCACACGAGTGAGTTCCAAAGCTTGGTAAATCAATTATCATCAGTAGAGTTCAAGTTGGGGATGAAAAACAAACCCTCATACTTCTCAATTCTCTACTAGACAGATAGGATACGTTGGTAGTCTTTCTCAGCAATTTGGCTTTGAGAGGCAAACTTATCATGTCAATGGTTAAGAATGCCCTATTCAATGAGGAGGCAAGTAGAAAGGATGCCGGCCTTGACCAATCAAATATTCTCGTCACTAAGAGTAGAGACAGACAACAAAGAGGTAGTTGAGACAAGGGAAAGGAAGGAGTAAAAGTAAGGGAATGTCACAAGATCTAAGGAGATCAAATGGTGGTGGAAGACCCATATACAAGCGTTACCATTGTGGCATATAGGGACACAAGAAGAAAAATTGCCACAAGTAACTACGAGAGCAAGGCCAAGACAGTAATCAGACAAAGAAACATGACGGAGAGATGCCAGTCACTTTATTAGGGGATATAGTCATTCTTTCTGTCAATAAGGAGACATGCCTTCATGTTTCTAGCCATGATGCTGAGTTGGTAGTAGATACTGCAACTTCTTATCATGCTACTTCTCACAACGATTTTTTCTTGACATACAAAGCCAGAGATTTTGGTATGGTGAAGTTGGAAAATACTAATTCTTTCAAGATCGTCGGAATTGGTGATATTTAGATAAAAACAAATGCTAGTTGTACATTGGTATTGAAGGATGTCTGACATGTGCCCGACTTTTAATTAAATCTATTTTCTAGGATAGCTCTTGATAGACAGGGTTACAATAACCACTTCGGCAATAACACATGGAAACTCACGAAAAGTGTCATGGTTGTCACCCAAGGACATATTTGTGGCACACTTTACAAGACCCATTTGAAGGTTTGCTCAGATAACCTAAATGCAGTTGAAAATGAGGCTTCATCAAATTTGTGGCATCAAAGACTCGGTCACATGGGGGAAAAGGATTATTTGTCTTATCAAAGAAGGATCTCATCACAGTTGTCAAGGATGTTGCTCTAAATCCTTGCGAACATTGCTTGTTTGGTAAACAACATCGAGTCTCATTCAACTCCTCTATGAAGAGGAGATCAGAGTTGTTAAGTCTGGCACACTCATGTTTGTGGTCCTTTGGAGGTGGAATTATTAGGCGGCAATAGATATTTTATGATGTTTACTAATGATGCTTCACGCAAGGTGTGGGTGTACTTCCTAAAGACAAAAGACCAAATACTCAAATGCTTCAAAATGTTCCATGACATGGTAGAGTGGGAAATAGGAAAGAAGCCGAAATGTCTCCAAACACACTATGGATGCAAATACACTTTCCGAGAGTTCAAAGAATACTATGGTAATTACGGTATCAAACATGAGAAGACGATTCCACGTACAACACAACGTAATGGTGTAGTAGAGAGGATAAATTGAACCATTGTAGAAAGAGTCTGATACATGCTTAGTATTGCAAAGCTACCGAAATCATTCAGGGGTGAAGTTGTTCGTGCTACTTGTTATCTAATAAACAGATCACCACTAGTACCATTGAATTTTGATATTCCATAAAAGGTGTGGTCTAGTAGGAACCACTCCTATTCCCACTTAAGAATATTTGGGTGCAAGACATTTGCACATGTATACAAGGAGTAGAGACAGAACCTTGATGTCAAGACCACTCTGTGCATTTTTATAGGCTACGAAGATGAAGAATTAGAATACATATTGTGGATCCCAAAGGCTAAAAAGATCATCAAGAGCAGAGACATGGTGTTCCATGAAAACCAGTTAAATGAGGATTTTGAAAATCCCACAAAATCTAATAGTTCTAGTTTCACTGCACATGACATTGTTCCAGACCCTGTATCGTTACAGTTCACCACAGATAATGATGAAGCACAAGATGAAGCTCTAGAATCAAAACAACATAATGAAGGTGTTGAGTAGGGGGAGTTGCAACCCCCTCCACCAGATGCTGTAGGACCATCGCATTAATCAGATGATGGTATACCTCATATTGCTAATGAGCCTCAATCACGAAGATCTAAAAGAGGACGTATTTCATCAAGTAGATAGCCAGAGTTAGACTATATTTTGCGTACTGATGAGGATGAGCCGGAGTGATTCTATGAAGCACAAGTTCAAATAGATAAAGACAAATGGATGCAAGCAATGTAAGATGAGATGAATTCCTTGTAGAAAAATCAAACCTATGAGCTAGTGAAGCTTCTAAAAGGCAAGAAAATACTAAGAAATAAATAGGTGTTCAAGCTGAGCGAAAAACTGATGAATTATAAGGCTCGATTGGTCGTTAAAAGATTCCAATACAAGGAAAGAATTGATTTTGACAAGAATTTCTCACCAGTTGGTAAGATGACATCAATTCGAGTCATTCTCGAAGTAGTAGCCAGTTTAAAGTTAGAACTTGAACAAATAGATGTGAAAACAACATTTTTTCATGGAGATATGAATAAAGAAATCTATATGGAACAACTAAAAGGTTTTGAAGTTCTAGTAAAGAAAAATCTAGTCTGTAATTTCAGGAAGAGTCTGTACGGCCTCAAGCAAGCTCCAAGACAGTGGTATAAGAATTTTGACTCATTCACGATGGGTTAAGGCTACAAGAGGGCTATTGCAGATCAGTGTATTTATGTTCAGAGATTCTCAAATGGAAATTTCGTTGCACTCCTACTTTATGTTGACAACATGTTGATCATCAAAATGATGCCACAAAGATTAGTCAATTAAAGAAGGAATTGTCCAAGTCCTTTGACATGAAGGACTTAGGGCCAGCTCAGCAGATACTAGGCATGAAGATTGCTCGTGATAAAAAAAAACTAAGAAATTATAGCTATCACAGGAAAAATACGTTGAACAAATGATCTAGAGGTTCAACATGGATACTGCCAAGCCAGACAACATCTCACTAGCTAATCATTTCAAGTTGAGCAAGATTTTTTGTCCCTCATCAAAGAAAGAGATAAAATATATGGCAAAGATTCTCTACTCTTCAGCAATTAAGGGTCTAATGTACTCAATGATGTGTACTATGCCATAAATTGCCCATGCAATGGGCATGGTAAGCAGATTTCTTTCCAATCCAGGGAAAGAACATTGGGAGGTGGTTAAATGGATTCTCAGATAACTTAAGGGTACATCAAAGATATGCTTGTGTTACGAGGGAGTTTAACTAATTTTGGAAGGCTATACAGATTCAGATATGGCAGGAGATCTTGATGGTAGAAAATCTACATCATGATTTCTCTACATTTTTGGAGGGAGAGCTATGTTATCGCAGTCAAGGTTGCAGAAGTGCATTGCTTTATCCACGACAAAGACAAAGTATATAGCTGTAGTGGAAGTTGGTAAAGAAATGTTGTGGTAAACGGTTTCTCCCAAGAACTAGATATTAAGCAGAAGGAATACAAGGTGCATTGTGATAGTCAAAGTGCTCTAGTCTTAGGCAAGAACTCCATGTACCATTCCCGAACAAAGCATATTGATATTCGCTATCATTGGATAAAACATAATGTGATCTGCGGGGACTAGCCCCAATCAATTCTATGCAAAATTTCAAATACTATGCATTGTTTATCAATGACTTCATTCAATTTGCCAAGATCTTCCCACTTAAAAATAAGTCTGAATTCTTTGAATTTTTTATACAATTTTCTACCATGATGCATACTTAATTTGGCAAGCAGATAAAAAAAATTCAATGTGCTGGAGGTGGGGAATTCCAGAAAAATGAATTCTTGAATTTTGTCAGCAAATGGTGTTGTACATCACATATCTCGTCCTTCCACATAAGAGAAAAATGGCATAGCTGAGCGCAAACATCGTCCTCAACATGGACACACGATGCGGTGCCATCCCTATCTCAAGGAGTATGGTAAGAACAAGCATTTGCTGAAAACCTTGCCCTATGTGTTTGTTGGATATAGCTCTCTTCACAAAGGATATCGGTGCCTCCATGTATCAGCTGGAAAAATTTTTATCTCTCGACATGTTGTGTTTAATGAGACAATGTTTCCTCTTACCCCCACCCATAATTCTACGTCATGGTGATCAATCTCCTATTTTCAGCAGCTATCATGATTGGGTGGCGATATCGAATCTCATTGGGTATAATAATAACCACAAATGGTACAGCTATCTGGATCTTGTCACACGTTGAGTTTATATTTCTCTTAATGTTAACTTTGATAAGTCCACCTTCCCCTACAAAGATATGCAACCCCAACCACCCTCACCATCTACCCCACCCACACGACTAGTCTTCCTTCAGCAACTTCCCAATTCACATGACCTTCCCTATCTCCTTTTCCTCTTGAAAATTCTTCTTCACCCGTACATCCATTGCCTTCACCAGACTCCCCTACAACTGTACGGTCCTTTCCATTAATTGGCTCTTCCCCATCTTCGGATGGACAATCCCAAGCTATGGTCAATTCTCCTCTATTTATTGACTAAACTTCTTCCCCGAATCCTTTGCTGGCCACTAAGTACCCTCAGCCATATAGACCTGAGTCTCCTTTACCCACTACTTCTCAATCTGCTCCCACACCCAAGAAACTCAAGAGCATCAACCAGCTAGTCTATGGTGCCCCTCGACATCCTCTTCCCCATGCCCTGGTTTCTAACCTAATCGGCCCTCTCACCTTCGAGCCATCGTCATACCAAGCTTCCAAATTTCCTCACTGGAAATTAGCTATGCAAGATGAACATGATGATCTCTTACGCAATCACACTTGGTCACTTGTACCAGCAACAACCTCAATAAATATTATTGGTTGTCGGTGGGTGTTCAAAGTAAAACAACTTGTTTATGGTTCTATCAACCATCACAAAGCCGGTCTGGCTACCAAAGGATTTAACTAAAAAGAAGGACTAGACTATGATGAGACTTTTAGTCTAGTTGTCAAACTATCCACCAGTCGTACTGTCCTTGCCCTTGCCATCTCTCGCAAATGGCACTTACAACAACTTGATGTTCATAATACTTTCCTTAATGGAATTTTGCAAGAAGAAGTTTACATGAAATAACCACTAAAGAATTATCTGGCATTCCTCGACACATACTATCATTCTCCTTGTATATGTTGATGATTTAGTCATCACTGGGGATGAAGCTATTGAAATTGATCATTTTATAATTCACTTATGTTCAGTCTTTGATAGTCGCAAGTTGGGAGATCTGAGCTTCTTTCTAGGCTTGGAAATTCAGAGAACATCAGACACCATTTATCTCTCTCAAGCTTGTTATGCCTCTGATCTGTTGAGCAAATTCAACATGGCCAAGTGCAAACCATGTTACCACTACAACTAAAATCGTTTTTTGCGATGATTTTTTCGTCACTAAATTAAAAAAAATCATCGCCAAAAATTTTTTGTGACGTTTTTTTTCCGTCGCGTGTTCGTCCTAATAGCCTTGTCGTAGAAAGTATCTTACGACATAATTTTATTTTCGTCGCAAAAAAAAAACTTTTTTGCAACATTTTTTTTTCATCGCCAAAAATAAAAAAACGTAGCTAAAAACTATTCCAGCAACGTAAAAAAATTTTAAAAAATAATTTAATTAATTTTTCACGACGTAAAAAAATCATCGCAAATATATTTTTCATAAATAAAACATTTAAAAAAATAATTAAATTAATATTTCACGACGTACAAATATTGTCGTCAATAAATTTTTATATAAATAAAAAATTTTAAAAATAATAATTAAATTAATCTTTCGCGACGTAATAAAATCGTCGCAAATATATTTTTCATAAATAAATTTAAAAAAAGAATTAATTTATTGTTAGCGACGTAAAAAAAAGTGTCGCCAATAAATTTTTTATAAATAAAAAATTTTAAAAATAATAATTAAATTAATTTTTCGCGACATAATCAAATCGTCGCAAATATATTTTTCATAAATAAAAAATTTTAAAAATAATAATTTAATTAATTTTTAACTACGTAAAAGAATTGTCGCAAATATATTTTTCATAAATAAAAAATTTTAAAAATAATAATTTAATTAGTTTTTAGCGACGTTAAAAAATCGTCGCAAATAATTTTTTAAATAAATAAAAAATGTAAAAAATAATTAATTAAATAGGACCGTGGATGCGTACACAGCTGCATTTGAGCTATGAAATAGGAGCTGGAAAAAAAATTGATTTCATTCATATTGAGTTATAATCACACCATTCAAATATTTAATAAGACTAAGAAAAGGAAAATTTTATTGATAAAAGAAACAATTACAAGAATCAAAGAACAAATTTGTTTGAAAGAATACAAGAAATGACTTTAATCCTTCAAGATGATTAAAACCATTTTTAACTACTTTACCGCATCTTCTGATCTTCACATTCAGCTCCTAGAATCTGTCCAGCTACTGAGCATGTTGTTCAGTACCTTAGAACCAGACAGATTCTGGCAGACACTTTGTAGCCTTCAAAATGCACAGGCAGCAAGCATCTCCAATGCACAACATCACACTGGCATCATCCCAGCAGCTATCCTCAAACCCTCCACAGTAGTGTAGCAGAAACACAGCAGATACAACCCCATTAAACTGCCTGCTCCATTCAATATACCTCTTGAACTGATTCTGCTAAAACACATCCAACTGCAAGCAGTACCCCACAAACAGAAACCAATGGTCATTACAAATGAAAGGTACCCTTAATAACAACCTTTCTACTGCACTAGGGCTGAACACCTTAGCCTAAATTCTCAAAATCTCACAAACTCTTACAAAAATAGCGCCAATAGATAAACAACCCTCATCATAAACTCTCCTACATGATCAATAGGTGCATACATACAAATTGTTTGTGTTTTGCAAATAGCAACTACAAGGAATAATAAAAAGCAAGCTAGTCTGTAAGCTGATTGAATTGCTAGGACTAATGTATTCAGTAAGAATACTGTAGGGGGGGGGTTTAAATATAAGACAATATTGAAGTGGCATGATTTAGAAAATAATGACTCAAAACCAAAATAGGTATGCTGAATATTTAGCACCAAATAGTGCATACCTCACCGTGACGCCCTTTGGAACAATTTCCTCCATTTTACTGTGACACATGTTGTATAGCTCAACAAGTTCTTTCTGCAAAGATATAACATATTAATTCATGACTTCATGATTTGAATCCAAAATTTGGCATGGCCATAAACAGTTGAACTAAACTGTGCACATATATTTCTGGTGAATACTAGGACTCCTTAAAAATTATTGTAACACATGCAGCAACATTGTTCATTCATTTAACATATAAATTATTTGTGTCAAGGATTGATCAGATAGAGGTTTAATTTTCATTGGCCAGAAAAGTGACCTAGTTTCTTCACAGGGGAGTCAAGGCCCCTAACTAATCGATGTATAGGTTAGGCAAGAGTAATTCCACTAAACATTTCTCTAAGCACAAGGATTGCATCCCTGGTTTTTAACACCTCAGAAGAAGGATTCACTGATAAAGAGCAAGCAGCTATAAACAACATGTAAATTATAAGTTTATTAAACATATTTGAAGACTTTTGAGCTATATGGGCACCTAAAAGACTTGCAATAATGTAGAAGATGTGCAATCTGGAACTCTAACTTTCATTCTTGCTATGCACTCCATTTGCTTACTTTATGGTGCAATTATATTCTAATCAATTAAGAATCAAGTACACTTCAAACAAAAGTTCGATATGCATACTGTGTCAGTGCCAAGAAAAGATTATAACTAATTGTGTGCACACTTGGTGGAAAAGGCATTTACATAGCCATGGGTTGCCAATGTGTATTCATTCCAGACCCAGATTTAAGGGAAGCCTTCCTCATGCAGTTAAATAACTGAAAAATGCACAAAATTAGTACCTCATCCGAACTGACTAATTGATCTAACAAAGATGAAGTGCTTTTTATAGCAACTTTTTGAACATCCATTCCATAAACATGACCTCTCTTTGACTGATCAGCAACCATTTTGAGCATTGCCAAGGTGTCATACCCATTTCCACAAGTGGCATCAACAACCGCATCCCCTTTCCGGACAACATGTTTCCACACCCTGTTAAAGGAAATAAACACATAAAAAAAGGCATCATTTTAAGTGATACTTTGAACTACTTTTATACAAAATATGACCACAGACCCTTTTTAAAGATTAGTAAGATTGATTAATTGAGCAATTATAGCAACAAAAAATTTTCCTAAAGGAGGCAAAGGCTCACAAGTCACAACCTTGGGGCATAAATTGTATTGCCAAAAGCCTCAAAGAAGGCTTCAAAAATTTGATAGTATAGTTGTACGAAGAGCAATCAAAATCCAAGGAACATAGCATATGTAAATTCATTTTTCAAATCCGCATGTTGGGCCTATCAGTAATGCAAGCTGTGCTGCACTACCATTTCTCATGACAATGAGTGAAGTTGATTAATATGGGAGTTTTACTGTTCAACTAACTGCACCAATAGTGAGCTAACACAAAGCTATTGAAATCATTGGAATAAAACAAGAAGATTGAAAGAGCATGAAAGCAGGGTGAAAAAGATGATTCATATTTTTTCACAATAACTAATACATGCATGCCCATGTTCCATATAACCAAGATTTGACCCCTACACGTACTACTTTGCCAGCAGCGGGAGATACCACTCAAGTTAACAGCAGATGATCCCTCGATAACTTTTTCAACTTTGCCAAAATAGAGTTTTAAAAAGATGGTAGACATATTAATGCAGACAAGAAGAACGCAAAAAAAAAAAAAAAACAAACAAACAAACGAGTGTGGAAAATTTCTAAACAAAACATCACCAAAATTGATGAAACAAGACAATGTGTTCCAATCTTTCCTTGTGTAGGCTTTTAATTTTGTAGTTCATGCAAGCTCATATATGCAAACTAAGAAACTTAAAACTCTACCACCAAAATTCATGAAACAAGACAATGTGTTCCAATCTTTCCTTGTGTATAATTTCTTAGTTCATACAAGCTCATAGATACGAACTAACAAACTTAAAACTCTACTAGATTTAGCATGTGCTTTTGGTAATATCAGTGTTTGTTAGGATACAGAATATGACAGTATAAATGCATGAATGAAAGGATTGGCTGGATTGGAAATACCTTTTGCATCAGTGCAACCACCAACTCAGGGTTCTCTGGTATTCCATGATCTAGAAAAGCCTGAAGCATTGTGTATATAGTTAGTGGCTCTTACTTTTATACCAAACACACGGCAAACATGGCATAGGATTTAAAGTGAATGCACCAACCAATCCAACCACTCCCGATATATGGAGGACTATCCAAAATATATCTTAAATAGTTTATTGAAATATGTTCATAGAATGATTTCACATACATTCATCATGCACGAATTGTAAGTGTTGATCCAAAAAGCAAGCTTCTCTTGATGGTTAAGGCCCTGTAAGTCAACCAATGCAAGTTTCCCAAGTAAGAGTCTGAGAAAACAAGAGACACTATATTTAAGCCCAAGCAGATATGAGACATATGAATTCAAATTCTGAGCAAAGGCCGGTAATTTCTAATACACCTAGCAATGCAACACTGTGCACCAATTATCCTTTCTAGGCAACACATATTAAGATACAAAGAAGACTACTGTGATGTCCAAATTTTCAGAAGCAACTATACAAAATATAGAACATTTTTCATGGTCGACAAACTTTTCATGCTCAGTTTCAAGAGAAAATTCTTGACCAGGTGAGCCATCAATAGTGTCCAGATCTGCAGGCTGGACACTATGCCATAACTGTGTCATAGTGGGTGTTTCCTTGCAAGCACGTGACATAACTTTATTTGGACAGTTAAACACATGAATTAAATTTCTAAAATTTCTGGGTAACACGAACATGCACATAAATTTGTCGATGAAAAGAAAATTCAGCAAACTTAACTTACTGATCCATTGACAGTCAAGCAAGGACAAGACTCATTTTAAATAGTTTGATCATTTGCAAACAAAGACCAATTTCTTCTGAAGTAGGAAATAATAATGTCCCTTTGTGCAAAATGAAGCCACTATACTCCTTATCAGGATCCTAGCATCAAATAACTTCAAACAGGTGATCATGTAAACATTCGTATGAGCCATGAGCACATATCAACATAATAAATGGTACCTTGAATGCAGGTGCACAAGATATATTTGACATGGTTATTAGAATTGAGCCTTTTGCACCCATTTTAACAATCACCCATTTTGTGCGGACCCTTTTCCTGAGCAACTCCTGGGCTGCCAGTATTGGATTTCCTATTCCAGTCAATGATTCATCCTGACAAGCCATCAACATAAGCTATATTACTAGGATGAAAAGTGAAAATTATACTAGAATGGATGATGCATCATATAAATAACATTAGATACAACAAAAGTTGCCCACACTGCCTTATGGATAGAATTGATGATGTCGGATGTTGGTTTCATTTATTAACGAATCTAATTTACTCTTTCCAGATTCCTTCAAAGGACTGGAAAATAAATATAGACAGGCCGATCCACAGTGAAGCCTTAGACATGAGTACAGATAGTTCATTTAGAGAATTGTATAGTCTTTATACCTCAAAACAATTAATGTTATAGGTGGTGTGGACCGAACAAATTCAGTGAACTTACACACTTTCAATGATCAAATATATTAGGTACCTATTAGCCAGCGTAAAAAATAATTAGAAGTTCATGCAGCTTAAAACAACCACATCATGTTTCAACTAAGCAACCTACCTGAAGCTTATAACATTACAAGTTTACCACCTTCAAAACTACCAAACTTTTCCCAAAAGCACAGTAAGCTTTGGGAACATGCTAAAATACTATAAAACAAAATCAAAGCTCTCCTATCCAAGTCTAACTAGAGGGTACAGATTGTATAAATCTATCAATTAGTTCAGGCCAACTTCAGAATTTACACTTCTTACAAAAAATGAGATGGAAACAAAATCTGTAATCCCGACCAGTTGTGGCATTAATTGATTCAATATGGTGATGGTTTATTCATCTTTGCAGCTGACACAATCTTTAAAAGATGCTGTGATTTGAGCAGAATAAATGGAGGATTGGTGCATAGACTGTTCAATTTGTTCAAACATACCAGTCAAATCAGAGGGAAATTAGTAAAAGGCTCATAACAATATGATACAAAATAAGCAACTATCAAGATTAACATGTGCACAAAATGAGGTAACCAAACAAAATATTTATATAGAAGGGTGGCAACAAGCCAATTACAGCGAGGAAATAACCATGTTGATAAAAGCTGAGGTAGAAGTGATGTCTAACCTTGTCATAACTATCAAAAAGGAGCAATATGTTTCAAGTTAAAAGGAGATGCAAGGACAAAAGGAAAGCTATCAAGGATGCGTGTTGAGGTAGTTAGGAATACATTAACGATGACTTTGACAGCAAAAATAGCCATGCACATTATTGGTGGCTAAATCGATTTTCATAATCCATGGCAAATAATTGGGATAAGGCTTAGTTGAGTATATAATCCCCTCAAAAATAAGATACAATGATAGAAGGCTATGGTGAAGGAAAGAAAAGGAATGTGCTCATATAGTCCATAAAGAGTTACAAGTCAAACCACCTCAGACGTTAGCAGAAGAACATCACTCATCCTCAAGAACTTGTCAAGTGCTCTCTGTTCTTCGAGTGTTCCTATCACTAGGGTCTTTCCCCGTGGTCCAGGATAAAAAAAAAATGGCTGTCCCAACTTCAACAACATAATCCAGAGCAGAAATAATCAAACAAGGGGAGAGTTCATCAAAGCCATAACCATTGCAGAACAGGAGCTTTGATTGCTTAATTGCCATCTTTACTTCAATAGATAGCTTGCTTAGCCAACTGAATGCAGGCTCTTTACAAAAATCTGCTTGACTGATAAATAAGCAGGTGTGATGCACCATCCTTTGCTAACAACAATTCATTCAGACATTACTTCTGTCAAAAAATTTATTTCCCTATAAAATTTATATATATTTAAAGAAGGAATAAACCTTTAATTGATTACTTATACCTGCAAAAACCATGTCTGTGAAAAGGGTCCACCAAAACCCAACCTAGAAGTGTCTCATATGCAGCACTTGAACTGTCAACATTGTCACTCAGGTCACTCATCCCAACCGTACCAATTCCTTCATCATGAAGAACATCTAAGAGGAAGCGGCACATACATTTCATCACCAACATGACCAATTGCAACACAATGAAGTCCCAGTCTTGCTGCTGCTATGGCCATATTGCAGTTACCACCAGTTTCCCAGTATTGCTATGAGCAATAACAAATTATGTAAGTCCTAAATTGTGGTGAATAAGGGAAGAACATAGAAAAACAAACACAGATATTCGTCTACAAAAATGTATGGACACGTGTGTGTGTGTGAGAGAGAGAGAGAGAGAGCATATAACGTGACCAACCGTAGTGTGATGACAAAACACTGGTTTAGTTGAATATAAAATCAGCCTTTTGTCACATCCACTCCAGAAGGTCGTAAATTTGAAATCTTTTCATTTCTTTTGTTTTTTTCTTGTGAAAAAAGGGTTCGCGGGGGCAACCAGGGTGGAACCCATGCCTGGGTGTGACTATGGCAGCCTGAACTCACGAGAGAAGTCCACCAGTGGAACCTTGATGGTGGTAAACCGCAGGCACTCCCAAAGTCTACCAAACAAAATGACTGATGGAGTTCCATCACATTGTCCAAGAACAGTGGTGGCAACATCCTAACCACCAGACGGAAACCGCTGGCGCTCTCAAAGTCTACCAAACCAAATCACTGATAGAGTTCCATCAAACTGTCCAAGAACAGTAGTGACATCATCCTAACCACCGTAAAGTGTAGCATTGAGAATGAACACAAGGTTCAACACTTGATTAAATCACTTCACACCAGACTTCCCAATGATCAAATTTGGCTGGTTACAGTAGTGTTGTTTAATTTTAGGTATCTGGTAGTGAAAGATTAATATTGAATATATAGTAACATTGCACATTAATGTATTAGGGTATGGGAGTTGGAAAGAAATCTGATCCAACTTGGTAAGTTTCATTATTATCAAAGGGCTTTGATACTGTGATTTCCAGCAGTGGAGTTTCCAAATTATTACCCTTCCATCCCAATTGTTACCATCATGGTAGAGCTTTCACGATAACACACTGTTTAACGCAAAAGACACTCAGGAACAGAACTGCTTTAAATGGAAAATCAAGCATGCCCTAATGATCTAAAAATTATGAAACTCAGAGCTCGAGCGAAGTGAGAAGAAATTGACCTTATCGAGAAGTGACTTGGACAATTCTTCCATATAAGCTAGCCATTCCTGAAACAACTTGGGAGGCAACTTGGGGACATTGAGAACAATATCCACACAAAGGTTTCTGAGAGTCGCCACATCGAGGTTCGTCATTACGACGCTGCTTCTCAATCTCTCATCATCTACAAAACCATTGTCGGCTAAGCTCAGTGAATTAAGACAGCGTTTGGGAACCGAGAATTCTACTTCCCTACAGCTGAAGATCGAAAAATGTTTTCTTTGGCTGTATTTCAAAACATCGGGGAAAATGGTGTGAAATAGTCTAGGGTTCTGGAGAACAATTTGGTATAGAGAAAATCCATTGCTTCAAATTGGGGATTGGAGAGAGATTGTGAGATGATGCATTCAGAGACGGTGGTGGTTTTGGTCATGGAAGGGGGATGGTGGCGGTGGTGACAAAAAAAATCACTTTTACAGGAAATAATGGACACAATAATGCATGATTAACAAGCCACATCCCAATGTGGAGTATAATTGAAATTTCTTAAAATCACACAGCCACTAAGCTTTGTACGCTAAATCTAGCTGTAAAATACGCTGACATAATTTGTTGACCGAAAAATGTAGGGTTCATGCACTTTTCTTTAAAGGCTCTATGCCCCATTATAAACAAAATTCAAAAAGGAATTATATAAAGCTTTCTGCAATGTTGGGCAAGGGTGCATAGCATGCATACCTTCTTATGTTTAGTAAGCCACAGTATACAATAATATGCATTAATACAGGATACATGAGAACAGTGTTCTGACTACTCCTTTAGAAAGTAGCATCCCAGTGTGCATTAATATAGGATACATGAGAACAGTGTGTTCTGACTACTCCTTTAGAAAGTAGCATCCCAACCATATTTAACTGCCAACACCCCCATCAGCTGGAAAGGGAATATCCAACATATATGATATATCCCATAATCTAAGTTTGCAATTGCAAGCTCATATAAATAAACCTTCAACGCATCAAATCAATGCTCAAAGAACATTTAAATGGTGAGGTAGCTAGAAAATAAGCTCATACCTTCAATTGAGAGACGACAACTGAAATGGCCCTTCCTGGAGCTTGAAGGGCTTTACCATGAACCTATTACCATGAACCTATGAACCAAGAAAAAAACAACAAGAAAAAAGAGGGGGGAAACAAATACATAATTAAATACGGTTGTGGTGTGTATGCTACCAAGTTCAGTAAGAGAGTGTCCACCATAGACGTAGCTGTGGTTCTTAACAAATGTCGGTGTAAAAGCACCTGTGCATCACAGAACAGCTAAATTTTACTCATATGCCTCATCACAGAAATCTAGTAAGAAAAAGTTCAACATAACTTACCGAAGTTGATTGGTCATCTTCAAACAAATCTAGTGCTTTTTCATATAACTGCATATTCAGGAGAGGCTAGAAGCAACAAATATGTAAGAAACATGAAAAGAAAGTTTAGCTTTAGCATACCACTATTGCTAAACTACAATGGTAAAATAACACCTCTAAAGGGTATAGCACAAAGTGGAACCAGAGGTAATCCTTATATACAACAGGGGAAAATGCCCGGAGGTGGAACACATTATGGTGACAAAGCCACCACTATATTGTGCTTACCTCGTCAAGTCTTTGTTGCAAATTATCTAGTAAATTTTTCATTCTCTCTGCATTTTCTGTGAATGCAACCTTACTTCTTTCTTTCCATGAATTGAGGAGCATTGGTCTCAAATGATGTGCTAATGGAACAAGAATTGTCTTGAGATCATCTATACCTACAAAGTCACACCACCATGTCTGTCAACATCAAGCAAAAACGAAATGCCTAATCACCAAGTTAATCAATAAGATAATTGAAACTAAATTCAGAGCACCTTGTTCTTCAAAGTCAGGGACTAGCGCCATGATCTTTTGTTTTGTCAGTAATCTTTGTTGAATCCTACAGTGGAACCCAAAATAAGATACATGCATTAGTTTCAATACAAGTGGAGACCAATTGTTCCCATACCTTGTCATCTTTCTCATCGAGTTTCTTGATTTTGCTTCATGTGCTTTAAACACTCCAACTGATCTAAAATCTCTTACCCCGATAACTCACAAGGTTTTGATTTTTTTCAATCTTACCATTAAATAACTTACTTCGTCGCCAGCTGTGATCTTGCGGCAAGTAACGCCGATGGCCTGTGTAGCCAATTTTGCTTCTTAATGGCTGTGATAATACATCAAAATTATAAATGGGGCATGCTTTGTAACCTTTTGTACTCCATCCAGATAGGTTCCCATAAGCAGGAAAATCATTTATGGTTCACATAATAGCTACACGCATTTGAAATGTATGTTTGCTACATGCATCAAAAGTTATAACACCTTCCCACAATTCTTTCAACTCATCAATTAACGGGCGCAAGTATACATCAATCTCCTTCCCGCGTGCCTGTGGTCCTGGAATAAGCAATGACATCATGAAGAATGGATCACTCATACATTTCCAGGGAGGCAGATTGTAAGGCATCAAGATCACAGGCCACATACTGTAAGAGTTGCTCATCTTGCCAAAGGTTTAAAATCATCGGTGGCTAATCCAAGCCTAACATTATGAGCGTCCCGAGCGAAATCAAGACGTCCACTCACTTCTCTTGGTGCCACCTCATATCTATAGCCGTTTTCCTCGACATAAACAATCTCTGTAACCTCGATTTCAAGGGAAAGTATTGCAAGATCTTATAAGGTATCTTCTTACCCTTACCATCATTGAGCCGATATCTTGACTCCCCACATACTATACACTTATTCAATTTTTCATTCTCCTTCCAAAATAGCATACAATCGTACCTACATGCATGAATGGACTCGTATCCCAATCCCAAAGCACGTAAGAATTTTTTAGCATCATAGAGAAACGTTGGAAGAATATGACCGTCAGGTAAAAGGTCTGACAATAGCTCTAACATCAATGTTAATGAATTATTGCTCCACTTGCTCAATACCCTCAAATGAAGCAACTTAACCAAGAACGACAACAGTGTATATTTTTTACAACCAGGATACAAAACATGTTGAGCATCCTTCAGTAATTTTTCAAAATTTTGAACTTCCTCACTATCAACACCCTCACATGTTTCTCCAACACGAACACCCCCTAAATCATTATCCATGAACATTCCCCTACCAACATCTTCCAACATTTCAGGTATTTCGTCTCGATCATCATCTTCACTGTCGGTCATATCATCCTTGACACTATCAGGATCATGATCATAATCTTCAAAGAATTGGGTGACATTCGTAGGAACAGGTTTTCCATGGTGTACCCACGTCGTGTAAGAGGTCATGATTCCTTTCAAGTACAAATAATTTTTCACAGCCTCATCATCATGCCATTCTGCATTCATGCAATTCCTACATAGACATCGAATTTTTCCATCTTGACTCGAACGTTCCATGGCAAAATTGACAAAATATTTGACCCCATCAATGTATTTCAAATCCAACCTATGCCTAATTGTCATTCAACTCTTGTCCATAATTGATAGCCTACAAAATCACATATTTATGAATGTCATCTACCAAGCATCACACAAACTATGTCGTCGACTCCTTCCTATTTTGGTAGGTGGTCCTAGCCCATTCAAGAATGCACATTCTATATCATAGAAAGAATCTCTTACCGCTTCGTACATCTCTAACTGAAATCCGGCAACATCTCCCCATAGTTCTCCAAGTACACAACATAAACTAGGTGTTGTTGCTACACCCGTCTAGTATGTACACAGAGAACAATGGGATCTGCCACACATAATATCCAAGATATGTAATAAGTTAAGCGGTGAGATACTAACTACAATATAAACTTGTGCATTCCCTAACTATCCGAAATTGGACAATTCAAGAAATCTCCATCGACAAAGAATACTCTATGTCCGATGTGGATTCTTGAACGGGTACTAAAGTTTCATGCAGGCATGCATAGAATTGAAACCTTAATTTATATTAAGGTTTCAATAAATTATCGAAATTCATAACTTTCCAATTCCCAGAAATAAAACGAAGCATCAAAAAAACTACACATATATGATAAATGATTAAGTGATCAAGTGTTGTACCTCTACATATGCTAGCTTGTATGTGTAGCTCTAGTTTTCTTTGGTCCAATAAATTGGATGTCAAAAGAAGACATAGGGTGTCTTTTGGGAAAATTTCTAAACCTCAAGTAGAAGGTGGGTTAGGGATTAGAAGGTTTGACGACATTCAATCTACATTTAGAGTTAAGCAAGTGTGGGGGATTCTAAATGGGGTCTCTCTATGGGACAAGGTCTTTCAGAGTAAGTTTCTTAAAAGAAAACATATTTTGTCTATCATATTTAGACAAAGGTAACCGTGTAGCATGGAACAAATTATGTTCCTCTAGAAGATAGATATGTACCTAACCGATTCATGTGTACTAGCGATAATCATCGAATCTAATAGACAAAACTAGAGTAAACAAATAGGTAGGATATTTTTACCCACCTTTACTGCAAGCAGTCCAAGAAAACAAGGTTTATCAAAAAGGTGAGCCAACAATAAATGTCTCTGATCTCCCTACACAGTGCCCTCAGCATAAAGGAAAAGTCTAATGTCAGTATTTGGAAAAAAACTCATCAATATAAAACTAGACAAGTGATACCCAACAAAGTAACCAAGATAATACAAAACTAAACCAATATAATTGTGTACTAATTATGAATTTTTAACAAAAAAATTAAAATTTTATTTTTGATTATATTCCAATAAATGACATAATAGAACAGCCAATGCCAATGCCCTCTTCACTACTTTCTTTCCTGAAACATGGCTGAGGAAATATGTTCCTTAAAAAAGGTGTGCTTTTCATAATTTATGGTCTTTCTCACTTTCCCATTTTCAGTTTCGTTCTTTACCTTTACCATTCAATTTCAGTTTTGTACTTGTGTGTTCATTTTCTTCCTTTTCCCCTTTCGATAGAATTTGTTTTCTTTGGGTAGTATGAACCATTAATGGGTAGCTACATATAAAGGTTACGTCTTGTTTTTCTCTCATATATGTGCATGCCCTGATTTGATGTTTTCAATGAAAGAAGCTCACTCTGACCATTTCATTTGCCTTATTTTTCTCTGCATATTTAAACAGAACCACACCTAAAATCTCATTTTTCCTTTTCTTTTTCACCATTGATTTTCTTCCTTTTTTTTCTCCTTTTTGATGGAGGTTTTAAGATGGTCTCCACTGGTTAGCTCCTCTCTGTAAAACTTACCATTTTCTGCAAGAATTTTTGGCCCAATTTCTTTATGTCATTTTCTTATCACAGACCCATAATTTTGTTGTTTTTTTTTTTGATATTTTTTACTGGAAAATAACATCTGGGTAACATTCACTACATACAAGACACATTGGTCATAAAGGTGCCTAAGAAAATCAAAGCAAATCCCAGGAACTCTCCAAAACAGAGCAGGTACAAATTCTCAGAAATGCAAATCACCCCCAAAAAGGATAAAAGTATAACAAACAGCCTTCCCACAACAAAGATCCAACGTTTACCCAATACAAATATACAGAGGCTTCTTCTGACTAAAATTTGTGAACAATTTTACAACTACAAACCAACCAAATACAATCAGAGCTGAATTTGTGGGGGAAAACAAGATAGAAATTCTAATTCGTATATGTTACAAAGAGAGAGAGATGTAAACGAAGAACCTGGTGGGTGAAACCCACCGTGGAGTGAATCGATGGAGGCGGGGATGATCGATGGAGCTTGTGGCTTCACTGGGTTGTGGCTTCGAGTTTAATCGATGGATAGGCACGGAGAGGCAGAGAGAGAGGAGGCGGCGAGAGTGGAGTGAATCGATGGAGACAGAGAGAGGAGGCAGTGATGATAGATGGTGCTTGTGGCTTCAGGGTGCTTGTGGCTTTAGTGTGCTTGTGGCTTCACTGGCTCGTGGCTTTGAGTTCAATTGATGGAGAGGCAGAGAGAGTGTGTGTGTGTGTGTCGACTGAAAATGAAGAAAGAAAGATGGGGAAAGAGGGAAAAAGGGTTGGGTAAAGCAAAGAAATGACCAAAACGCTGTCTTGTATCTTTAAAAAATTATATTCAGCGACGTAAATAACAAAAACGTCGCACTTTACTATTTTTTTTTTTGCTATATTAAATGTGCTTATAATTTATATTCTGCGATGAAAATAAAAAGGTCATGATTTAAATTTTTTTTTTATTTTAACTGTAAATATGGTTATAATTTATATTCTGCGACAAAAATAAAAACATCGCAACTTAAATTTTTATTTTATTTTTAATATTCTCAATAAACTTATAAATATTCCCAACAAACTTAAAAATATTCTCGACAAACTTATAAAAAAACATTGCGAATTCATATTTTTATTTTATTTTTACTTTAATAACTAAAATTAACATTCTGCGACAATAAATATTTTCACTGAGCAACATTACTTTTTTTCCTTTTTTGACATTATGCCACGTTTATGTATATCGAATACAAAAGAAATAGAAAATCACTAAAACCTGTCCCTCACACCATTCTTCATCCCACAAACTTGTCCAATACCTTTGTCAGATTTCCACTTGGGATTAGCTCAATCTACCAAACAAAAAAGTGAAAAAAAGAAGAAAAAAATAAAATTAAGAGAAAATCCCCAACTTTCTCTACCGACATCTACCAAAATGACACTCAAGACAAAAAAGTTATCCAAATCCACAGAGTAATAGTTAAAGAACAAGAAATTAGTCATCCAAAACCACTAATCCCAAGAACTTAACCAAGTCATTGCAAATATTTAATAAGTTTAAAAAAACAAAAAATATGAGACTCACAAGAAGCATACAGAGTTTGCACTTTCATGTGGAGATGCAAAAACTCACCGAAAAATTCCCCAATAGGATCTTTACCTCAGCAATGGGAGGCCCAAAAACGATTTGGTTCAAGAGTGAGGGCAATAAACACTCAAGTTTCCAGGGGGAGGGAAACAAAGAGAATGGAGGATGACAGAGAGAGAAAGAGAGACAGTATTATGTGTGTCAAATGAAATAAGCAAAGAGAGAGATATGGGGCATGTGAGAAAGAGGGAAAAAAGGATGGACAATGGATCTCGATTTAGGTAGGTAGTTTTTTTTTTAAACTGTCCAAAATGACGTCGGCTTGAATTTTTTTTAAATTATATTTTGTGACGAACATAAAAACGTCGCAATTTAATATTTTTATTTTATTTTAACTTTAATTGTGGTTCTAATTTATATTTTGCGATGAAAATAAAAACGTCGTAATTTAATATTTTTATTTTATTTTATTTTAATTTTTGATTATTTATTTTTGGACAAAAAAAAATTGTCATAAAAAATATTTTCATTTCCCACCATCGCTCACACAAGAAAAGAGAGAGAGAATGACAATTTTGAGACGAAAAAAAAATGTTGCTCATTAAATATTTTTATTTTAATTTTAGATTATTTATTTTTGTGACGGAGAAAAACTATCTGCAACAAAAAAAATTTGTTGTAAAACATTATCAGTTCCCGCCATTTCTCACGTCAAAAAAATTGGAAAGAAATCACTTTTTCACAACGTTTATCAAAATACGTCGCAAATAAATTGCCAAAAAATCTATTTGCGAAGAAAAACAAAACGTCACAATTAATATTTTAATTCAAATTTAAAATAACAAAATAAATTCTAATTTGCGACGAATATTAAAACGTAGCGCAATAATAATTTTATTTAACACAAAAATAAAATTTGTATTTTGTGACGGATTTAGAAAAACATCGTTAAAAAGTAAATATTCCCAACAAAATAATAACAAATGTTGGAAATTAATATTAATATTTCATTTTACTTATAACTCAAATTGTTTTTTTGCAACGAAAAACTAAACGTCACGAATTATATATTTTGACTCTATTTTTATTTTTATTTTTATATTATTTATTTGTGCGATGAATTAAAAGTATTTGCGACAAACAATTTTTGTCGTAAAATATATCAACTTCCACCATTTTCTAGCGCCAAAAATTTCGAAGGGAAACACTTTTTTCGCGACGTTTTTATAAAACGACACAAAAATATTGCCAATAAACTATTTGCAACAAAATTCTGGAAGCGTCGCAGATTAATATTAATATTTCATTTTACTTTATAACTAAATTAATTTTTTGTGACGAAAAAGTAAACGTCGCGAATTATTTATTTTGACTCTATTTTTATTTTAATTTTTATATGATTTATTTTTGTGACGATTTAAATGTTTCTACGACAAATAATATTTGTCGTAAACAATATCAATTCCCACCATTTTCTCGAGCCAAAAAATTTCAGAGGGAAACTTTTTTGCGATGTTTTTGTAAAACGTCGCAAACAAACTATTTGCGACAACATTCTGACAGCGTCGCGAATTAATATTAATATTTCATTTTACTTTATAACTAAAATTGATTTTCTGCGATGAAATATTAAACGTCGCGAATTATATATTTTGACTCTATTTTTATTTTTATTTTTATATTATTTATTTTTACGACGATTTAAAAGTAACTACGACAAATAATTTTTGTCGTAAAAAATATCAATTTCCGTCATTTTCTTTCTCCAAAAAAATTCTAAGGGATTCACTTTTTCGCGACGTTTTGCCAAACAAACTATTTGCGACAAAATTCTTAAAGCGTCGTGGATAATACATTTTGTGCGACAAATTTTAAACGTCGCAATTAATATTTTAATTTTAATTTAAAATTAAAAAATAAATTCTAATTTGCGACGAATATTAAAACGTCGCGAAATAATAAATTTACACAAAAATAAAAGTTGTATTCTGCGACGAATTTCGAACAACATAGCTAAAAATAAAATATTCCCGATAATAAAATAACAACGTCGCTAATTAATATTAATATTTCATTTTACTTTATAACTAAAATTGATTTTCTGCGATGAACAACTAAACGTCGCAAACTATATATTTTGACTTTATTTTTATTTTTTTTTTATATTACTTATTGTTTGCGACGACTTAAAAGTATCTACGACAAACAATTTTTGTCGTAAAAAATATCAATTCTCCCCTTTTTCTTGCGCCAAAAAAATTTGGGAGGAATCACGTGTTCGCGATGTTTTGTTTTTCTAAAAACGTCACAAAAAATATTGCCCAAAAACCTATTTGTGACAATTTTGAAAACGTTGCTGATAGTACGTTTTTTGCGACGAAATAAAAAATGTCGCAAAAAAAAATGTCGCAAAAATTAATTTTTGTTGTTGTGTACACAACATTACCTTCCACCTCACATCTTTCTAGCACTGATGATGATCTCTCTCCGATCCTACCACCTATTGTAGTATGATTGGTGTCTTCATATCTCTCTCAAGCTTGTTATGGCTCTGATCTATTGAGCAAATTCAACATGGCCAAGTGCAAACCATGCTACACAACATTACCTTCCACCTCACATCTTTCTAGCACTGATGATGATATCTCTCTGATCCTACCACCTATTGCAGTATGGTTGGTGTCTTCATATCTCTCTCAAGCTTGTTATGCCTCTGATCTATTGAGCAAATTCAACATGGCCACTTGCAAACCATGCTACACAACATTACCTTCCACCTCACATCTTTCTAGCACTGATGATGATCTCTCTTCGATCCTACCACCTATTGTAGTATGGTTAGTGTCTTCAATACCTCACTCTTTCTCGACTAGATATCGCCTTTGTTGTCAATCAAGTGTATCAATTTATGCAACATCCTCGCATATCGCATCTCCAAGCTATTTAGTGCATTTATCAGTAAGTCAAAAGGACTACACAACATGGGCTTTCCTTTCGTCAATCTAATGATTTTACTTTACAAGCTTTCTTTGATGCTGATTGAGTTGATTCTCCAAATGATTGGCGTTCCACTACTAGTGCTTGTATTTTCCTTGGTCCTAATCTCATTCTAGCACCGAAGCTAAATATTGGGCTCTTGATATCACTACTGCTGAAGTCCGTTGGTTTTTCTATCTCATCATAGAACTCGGCATCCCGCTTTGTTCTCCACCTTCCATATGTTGTGACAACATCTCGACACTTCATATGGCTGCTGACCCTACTTTCCATGCTCAGACTCACCATATTGAAATTGATTATCACTTTGTATGAGAATTACTTACTTGTGGAGCTTTACGTGTTCACTATGTGCCATCTGCTCAACAACTAGCTGATATATTCACTAAAGGCCTCCCATGTGAACGCTTTGCTCATCTTTCTTCCAAGCTCAATCTCTACTACGTGTCATCTAGCTTGAGGGGGCATGAAAGAAGTCAAACCTAATCCCTTAATTCCCTCACTGATTACTACGATTCTGCAGCTGATGAAAATCACACATGCTCTCTTGATTTGATCCATTGATTATGTGAATTTGTCTCCCTATAATCTTGCATTGTAATAACTCCAAATGTTTTAATAATACTATAAATAGTTCAATATACCACAAAACTTTACATAGGCAAATTCATTCTCTCATACATTCTACAAAGTTTTCATGGCTTGGTTATGAATCATCAACCTGTAATATATTTTCTTGCTAGCTTCTTCCTTTTTTGCATTTCTTTGTTATGTTTCGGGGAAGAACAAAAAAAATGAAACAAAAACCAGCAGGCTAACCAAACAAGATCTTGTTTCACACATCCTCCTAAATCAACCTCTTGTCCTCCATTAGATAATCACTATTCCCAATTTGTTTTTCTTAATAGCTTTCTACACTAGCATTGATCGTCTTGAATTGTGGGGAGGACACCACACATTGTTGAGAATATGACTTTGTTCATTGCATTGTCAACTATAAATTTGTAGTCTTGCTTGCTCTCTTCAGCCTCAAAAATCTTATCTTGATCGCTCTTTAAGCACCTGGTTGATTGCTCATGTCAATTGGTACGGTGATCTTAGCCACATGGCATGAGGATAACATATACTAGTTCATGGTATATCAATTATGCAAAAAAAAAAAGTTCACACCAGTAATGTTGTTAATGCATAAAATACTCGTCATTGCAGATGTTTAATGGTACTCCCTAATGTCTACAAGGACATCATCCCCCAATCCTTCTACCAAACACAAATGCCGTCTGACCTCTATCGATTAAGCCAAGCAAAACCGTATAGGAGTCTCTGCCTTAGGAACAAGAGCAATAAAGCTCCTTCAACTTGTGGGCCACTGAAGAAAAGAAAGACTTGACTACATTGATATTGTCCCTTGCCAGTATATGCCACCTCGAAGACAACACTAAAACCAATTGGTTTATGGATCTTTGCTTCAGAAGAATCATTGATCCAATCAGTATATTCTTAATAGTTTTTGTTTTGCATGTGATAAACACTATGGCCTGACTTAATAATTTTGCTAGTTCAACAATTGATGTATTACATGGCAAAGATCGATCACAATGACTTTACGCCATGAGTGACGGCCATGGATTGAATTCAAATTGGATTTAAATTGATCCCAATTTCCTTCTCATCTAAAATCTAATTTTAAATATTCAATAAATTTTATCTTCGTTGCTCATAACAAAATTCCTTAAAAAATTCGTTAATTTTTTTGATATAATTTATTTAGAACTAATATTTACCATATTACGTCTTAATTTGTAGTCACGTCCACTATATAATCCCTCAGTTAGAATTAATATTTACTATATTACACCTTAATTTGTAGTCACTTCCACTATATAATCCATCAATTCCATCATAGATTTATGTAAACAATGTTCAAATATAATATAACATGAGCGATATTACACAAGCTTCAAAAATTAATTTAAAATTTTGACTTGATAATATGGCTATTATATTTATTATTGATTTAGCTATGAATCACAATATTTATTAGAATACACTATCTATTCAATAGCAATAATTTATCAAGTTAATTTTTAAGCCTATTTAACATTTTTCATATAACACTTTCATCGTAACGACAAAGAGCAATGTTATTGGTGATTAATTTATTAACATAATTTACTATTCTAATTCATTATAACACTTAGATTAATTGTGGATTTCATTAAATATTGAAACTTGATGTTAATTTAATTATTATAATTAAATCACACCATTAAATTAATAAATAGGTCAAATTTTTATATCCAAAATTACTCGTGATCAAAATATCAATTCATGTCTCACTAATTGGATTCAATCCTATACATCATCTACTAGGTAATAAAGCCAATATCACTCATCCCACCAAAAGACTTATATGATTTTAAAAAATGTTATTTGAACCGAATTCGAGAGCTTAATCTAAGGCTTAATTTAATGCAGCGATTTGATTTGAAAGTGGCCTTGCATGAGCAAAATATAAGTTGCACCACAGCCAAGATTGATGGTCATATCCATTCCCTTGACAATTAGAAAGTCACATGAAAAATCATCCTCTTCCCACTTTCATTAGCATATCAACCTAAGAGTAAGAACCCTAAACCAAACAACCATGGCCAACCACCACTTCCTCATCCTATCTCTACCTGCCCAAGGCCACATCAACCCCACCCTCCAGCTCGCCAAGAACCTCACACGCGCCGGCGCGCTAGTCACCTTCGCCACCACCGTGGATGGCCTGAGTCGCCTGAACCATGGCCCAAAAATAAAGGGCTTATCCTATGCTTCCTTCTCCAGTAGCGACGCGGAGGACACCACCAAAGAGAAGGGCAACATTGCCAGCTACTTTGCCATGATAGAGCGCGAGTTGTCTAAAAACCTCCCCAAGCTTCTCCAAAGCCTCTCTACCAACGGCCGTCCGGTGAATTTATTAATCTACACTTACCTCCTCCCTTGGGCTGCCAAGGTGGCGCGTGATTTGAACGTGCCGTCGGCTTTTCTTTCTATTCAGAGCGCTACCACCGTTGCCATCTACCACCGTTGCTTCAACAGTAATAACGGTCTCTACGATGGTAAAACCGGCATTAGCCCTGAAGTTTCCATCAATTTACCAGGATTGCCATTGTTGACATGCAACGACATACCCTCTTTTCTCTTACCAACAGATCCACACTACTCTTGTCTACTCCCTATTTTCAATGAGCACATAAAAGCCCTAGAAGAAGATCCAAACACATGCCTTCTAGTAAACACTTTTGATTCACTTGAAGCTTCTTCAATAAAGGCCATAGATGATATGAATGTGATCACGATCGGACCCTTAGTTCCGTCTGCTTTTTCCGATGGAAACGATTTGTTAGACACTTCGTTTGGTTGGGATTTGTTTCAGAGCTCTGTAGATTACCTTCAATGGCTGGACTCAAAACAAGAAAGGTCAGTGATTTACGTCTCGTTTGGAAGCATAGCAGCGTTACAGAAAACCCAGAAAGAAGAGCTTTTCCATGGATTAATCGAAGCTGGCCGCCCATTTTTGTGGGTCATTCGAGATCCTCAGGGAGAAGAAGTGAAGAACATGATGGCGGAGAAGGTGAGTGAACAAGGGTTGATAGTTCCATGGTGTTCACAAATGGAGTTGCTGTGTCACAGGTCGATAGGGTGTTTTGTGACCCACTGTGGGTGGAATTCGACGGTGGAGAGTCTGGTCGCTGGTGTGCCGGTGGTGGGGTGGCCGCAGTTTTCCGAGCAGTTTACAAATGCGAAGATGATGGAGGAGGTGTGGAGGACGGGGCTGAGAGCGGCGGTGAATGAGAAAGGGACGGTGGAGAGAGAAGAGATTAAGAGGTGTTTGGAGACTTTAATGGGTGATGGAGAGAGAGGAATAGAGATTAGACGTAATTTGGTGAAATGGAAAGGTTTGGCTATGGAAGCTGTGAAAGAGGGAGGTTCCTCCTACAACAATATGAAACAGTTTCTGCAAAAGTTAGGGTAAGATAATTCAATGGATTGTTGGTTTAATAAATTGATTTGGATGTTGGATAATTTGGAAAAATCAAAATGAACATCAATATATTCAACTTTATGTTTCTCATTCTTTTTTTACATTTTTATTTCTTATATCACTTCGTTTTCTAAGTTTATAAAATAGATTAAAAACAAATTTCCTCATCTTTAGAAAACTAGACCCTCAAAGGAATTAGCAAAATCTCTAATGCAATGGCATGCCAGGGTTAGGTTTTGGTAGGAAAATTATTTTTTTTGTCCTTTATTTTAATTTTTTTCTGAAGCAAAACATTATAGTAGTAGCAAGTCACTTTTCGGTAACATGCTACGTCTTTTTACCCAATCAAAACATTACACTAGCAAATCATTTGATTGTGTTGTTTTATTTTATGTTATTATTTTCACTACAACAAATTTATTTTTCAGCGATGAGTTTTAACGACGAACAATAAAATTTGTTGAAAAAAGTGATTTTTAGCGACAATTTCAAATGTTTGTCGTGGTTAGCTTTTTATGATATTTTTGGCGATCATTTTTTATGGTCATCGTCAATAGTCTTCGCAAAAACGTTCTTTCAAAAAAAATTTGTCACCAAAATAATTTTTCGATCGCAAATTTTTTGTCAAATAAAGGAAAATAAGAAATCAAAAATAATAATACTTAACAACAATACATGTTTGTGGAAGAAAAAAAAGTTATTTTTTTTGTTTGACGACAATTTATATTTGGTTGCAGAATATTTTCTCATCAATGATTATAAATAACTCAATTCAAAATCTATGTTTGAGAATTTTGTTTAGAAGTTCAATAAATTAAATCAATGAATTAGGTTTAAGTAGCATTGTTCATTCAAGTAAGCCTCTTGCGAACTTTTGTTGTAGTTTTGGCGACAGAGATCTACCTGCCGTTTGGCATAATTGTGAAGGTGCTTGGGACAAAGTGAACTGCTATTTGAGTTGTATTCTTTTGCCATATATGTTTCAGTATGTAATAAAACAAGCATGCCTTTGCTACCACCGTTGCTGCTTACAAAACCTTGCAAACTTCACCATGTGCAATGCTACGATCCAGTTATATTTTACATCCGGTTACTTACAAAAACTTTGAACAGTTTAAAAATGCAATCAACCTGTCTTGCTGATGAAGTCAAAGTGGTGTGGCACCATTAGAACCAACTAGGGATGTGCATAGGCCTAATCGGATTCGGCCCGCAGAATAATTTTTAGCCCTTAACAAGTGAGTTATCGTGTGGTCGGGCCGGGTTTTGGGTAGAGAGACTACCCACGAGCCTATTGGACGGGCTTGCTAGGTGGACCTGCTCGTGAACTTTTTTATATATAATTTTATTTAAAAATAATGAATATTTTTGTAACTTAATATTTGTGTAAATTATATTTTTGAATTAAAATTAGAGTCAAAATGAATAAAAATAAAATAATGAATAATTTTATTTTTTATTAGGAGCTGAACTATATTCAATAGAATAAATACATCTCAACTAGGTTGACATCTATTCACTTATGTATCATTTGCATTACTCTATCTTTTAAAACTTATATGCTTAATACATAGAAAAAAAAATAATACATTATTTATAGTATCTAAATTTTTAAAATATCAAATTTTGATATTAGGAGACTTATTTCAAAATTTCAAATATAATAGTCTTAAAGTATAGCTTTTTATCAAAGGAAGGGTGGGAGGTTTGGGCTTGGCAAGAGGGCTCTTGGGCCGGGTTTTAATTGATTTTTCCGGCGGGCTATTAGACCGGACTTTGAGCCAGGTAATGGATTTGGGTTAAACCAAACCCTTTTTTAAAGGATATTGGGTTCAGGCTAGAGTGAGTCAACTATCGAGTCTATTGAATTTCGGGCCTATTTTTTTCGGGCCGAGTAATAAAACCTGTGGGTAACCGGACCCATAAAACCCCCTAGAACCAACAAAATAAAATCCAAAATTTTGTCCATTAAGCAAAAGTCAATTTTTTGCTGAGCGTTATGAGACATGAGGTGCTCTTATTTTTTTTTGAAAAAAATTTATTCTTTTATTTCTATAACTATTTTGGTGATGGTGAAAAGGGAATATGCTGTTTGAGTAAACCAAATGGGGTGCTTTTATTTTGTTCCCATTATAAAATACAGCTAATTAATGCAATATGAATTGAAAAATTTCCCCTTTTTTTACAGAGTAATGATACATGGACTTAAAAATTAGACTTGATAATCTCAACCATTGAATAAGTAGTGGGTCCAATAAATGCTGGAACCTACAGTGAAATCAATGGTTGAGATTATTAAATCTAATTTTTAAGTCTACTTTTTAAGTGCATGTAGTATTACTCTTTTTTACATGATTGGTTATTACATACTAATCTTCCCTTCCCTCATATACTAATCAAGTTCTTAGAGACCCCAGGAAGGTAAAAAAAAATAGGAAATATTCATTCGGAACCTGGGTAAATTTCTGAATTGCTTGAAACAAAATCAAAATTGATGTTCAGCTTGAAATCATGAAGTTCAGAACTTTCAAGAAATGTTATATATGAAATAAAGAAAAAGAAGACAAAGAAAAAGAAGTCATTTGGAATCAGTTCAAATGGATTGTAGATGCCTGATCGAAGCCCAATGAGGAGCCAATTCAAATGGATTCGAGATGTTTGTTCCAACCCCAAAAATAATTAGGGGAAATTGGAAGGGGGTATACAAAATTAGACTTAATTGTAAAAAAATACACAAAAAAAAATGTTGAGTAATTAAGTCTTTAATTTTACTGATTTTTTTGTGACATTTTTGTCCTCCATTGATCCATGTGTATTTTCTTTGAAAAGTGATGAATTAAACATCTCCTAATTTTATGGGAGAACTTTAATGTTCCATATTTGTATGTCCTATCTTGATTCATGCGAATTTTTTTTTGAAAAATTATTTTGTCTTTAAATTATATTTAACGCACCTTGATTCATGCATTATATATATATACTTGTTAAATCTCTTATCTAAATTGTGAATTATCTTTAATGCTTGGAAAGTGGTTTTATTTTCAAATTATATTTATGCATTAAATATTTACTACTAATAGTTTTATATGAGAATTTTAATATTTCGTTTATTTTAGAATATATCACTTGTTTGAATTTCAAAATTTGTTAATATCCGAATTCCATAATAGTGTAACAAATACACTGTAACAAAGACAATGTAACAATACAATGTAACAAAAATAGTGTTCAGTAGTTTTGTGCATGCGCTAACAAATTTAAAACAGAGATGGATTATTTTGAATGAAATTATATGAAACTATATATTTGGCAAAATGTAATAGTACAATTTTTTGTGTAAATAGCTTGTTATATTGTTATTGTTACACTGCTATTATTATACTATTACATTGTTATTGTTATACTATTACACTATTCGGATATTAAATTAATTTGAAAATAAAACTAATTTTCAAAAAAAAATGCATGAATCAAGTTGCATTAAATATAATTTGAAAACAAAATCACTTTTCAAAAAAAATAAATACGCATGAATCAAGGTACATTAAATTCAAACAAGTATATATTAATATACATATTTATATATATATGTATTAACAAATACACATGAATCAAGATGTATTAAAGATAAAAAAAATTTGAATTAAATGACCTTAAAATGCAGGGGTGGCTTGATATGTTTTGAGGCCTAGAGCGATAAATTCGACTTAAATTATTTTTAATAACAATGTAAATTTTTTAATATTTAATTTTTTTCTAGATGCATATTAATTATTTAATATTCGGATGCAATCAATAAATAACTCAGTAACATCATTTCATATTCTCATGTATGTTGGCTCATCCCCATTGTCGTATATGTTGGTTTCTTCTCAGGAATCTACCCCCTTGTTTGGTTGGAGGGAAAATAGAGAGGATGGAAAATGGAGGAAGGAAAGTGGGAGGGAAGAAAAGTCTTTCCATTGTTTGGTATGGAGGAAAAATGGAAGGGAAATGCTTTCCCTTGAGCCCACCAAAAATTTTCTCCCTAAAAATGGGTGGAAAATGGACTGACAATGGAGGGAAGATGAACTTTTTTGTGAATTGACTATTTTATCCACCACTCTCTAAAAATTTATTTGCCTCCCATTTTTTTTCCTTTTTTATTTTGGTTCCCAATAGTCTCATAATTCAAACCGTTTAGGTCTAATTTTTTAATTATAGAATTTTTAGTATTTATTATTTACCACAAAATATAATTATAACTTAACTTATTAAGTTTGCTTTTGTATATGTAGTGGAAGATTTAATAATTAAATGTACATAATGAAAAAAAATACATATAATTTCTAGTTAGATACACATTAAATAATTAAATGAAGAATTTCTTTATAAGTAAATTTTATTTTTGATTTTATTTTAATAAATGATACAATAGAACATGAATTTTAGTTGTAAAATTTGAAATATTTAATATTTCATATTTGATTGGAGTACTTTTGGTTTAAGTATAATATTTTAAACTTAAAAAAGGTCTATATATTTTATACTTATAAACTTTAGTGGGTTTAAATATTATATACTTATAAAAAAAATCGTGCATTTTGGTTTATTTTCTTTAATCTTATTCATGTAATTAGATGTGAGGGGTATAATGGTAAATTTGGTATATATCTTTTTCCTTTCTATCCAATTTTTCATCCAATACCAAACAAAGGAAAATGCATCCTTTCAACTTTTCATCCATCATACCAAATATAATAAAGAAAATATATTCTTTCCAACTTTTCATCCTTCTTTCCATCCTTCCAATTTTCAATCCTTCCTACCAAATGGACTCTACCCAACCTAAACATGTATTTTGTTCAAGACCATGTTCCAATGATAAAGAAACTAAGAATTCATACATATTTATCATATAATTATCAAGAGAATTGAAAACATACATATATAATACCCTAAGTCTCAATGAAAGAACTCAAGAAAAATCTCCTACCTCAATTCCGTAGTTTGTGTGTAAACTTAGCGTGTTTGATCTGTTCCAAAGTGAGAATCTCATTGAGTCTTGTGTTTCTCCTTCTTTCTCGCTCTCTAGGGTTACCTAGGGTTGAACATTGATGAAAAATAGCTAAAAAGACGTCTTTATTATATTTATTGGGTAAAAAACGGAGAAAAATACTAAAATTGATCAGGGCCATTTTTAGGGTAGCGTCCAAATGGAGACAACTTTCTATCCCAACTTCAGAAGTAGTTTTTACCTATTTAGAAGTCAATTTAGGAAATGTTCGTGAAACACACTTTTATAGCCTTTGCAGTCTAGTTTCTACTGTCCAAATATCAGCTCAATTTGAGTTAGAAATAAAAAGTTATGACCAAAATAGTAAGATAGTGTCAAATTTCTTTCTACTCAAATTCTCTCCAAAATAGGTTTTAACTCCAAAATACTTCATAACTTCTAATATACTCCATATTATCTCTCCCAATGTTTTTTGACCTTCCGGATTCAATGGAGGTACTATTTTGACCTAAAAATATTTAGAAACTTATCTAATCGCCCTTCTTAAGCTTACACACTTTAAAAACTAAGTTTGACCCTAAAATTAATTCGTCCAAAACTCAAACTTTATGATCAATTTTTTAACAATGACTCAAGGTTTCTAAAATCTTTTTATTCATCCTAAGGGAAATATTAATATGATATTATTTTTATTTAATTCTAGTACGTGGTCTTACAATCCACCCCCTAAAAGAAAGTTTCGTCCTCGAAACTTATTCGTTGAGTTAGTTTATCTAATTCTCATTTGGTCATGATGTCTCCACTTCTATTAATCCTTTAAGCATCAAATCCAGGATTAAAATAAAAAATCATATCCTAAATTTTAAATTCATCTCTTCAACTTATATCATCATTGCAGTTATTGAAGTCTCCAAGTTTACCTTCATTCACTATTTTCGATTATTCTTTATAATCAATAATTTCATGTGATTGTCTAAACTAATTTCATATCATGCATAACTACTAGATCTTCAACTTATTTCATGTTTATCAGATATCACTTCTCTTTTGAATTCACCAATCATTTAAAAAAAAAAAAATTCTCATGTTTGTTTCTTACATGTAGCTTATCCATAAGCATTTCACAATAACCAAATTTAATTTAGCTAAAAAGATTATTCATCATTCCTATACTCAAATTATGATATAATCTAAGACTTAATAATGCCATTACGACAAAATTTACAACGATTCCTTAAATAGATGTATCATTCTTAATGACTTTGTTTCTTACTAGACTAGAAAAACTCACAATATTTAAAATCTAATAATACATTCACATCCTATGAACACTTAATCATTTTCTGTAGTTCAATGGACACTGCAAGATTCCCAACAATTATAACCATCAACCTATACACCTAATTTTCTAAGAAATTGAATCTCACTCTTTAAGCTTATACTCTCTACATTACCACTGTAACTGTAACTAATAGTTAATTTCACTAATATTAAATCTAATCCAATGGCTTGTTGCGCACTCTGATACAAATTAAAATTCACCAATTCAAAAATCAAAACTAGCCACAAGATAAGAATTCTCATAGGTTTGAAAGTTTTGAGAAGATATGTCAAATTCCACCAAAGTGTACAACTGAAACCTAACCACATTTATCCTTCAATTATAGCTTCTAAAATGTGTACACTAACGATCCATCTAATCCATTCAAAGGAAATTTTAGTAAATAAAAAAATATACTACTTGGACTATGAGTCAAGTTATAGCTCTAAACTATTGTTTTTAGTCCTCAATCTTGCGCTCAACTCAATAAAGTTTAAAATTTCATTCATAACTCACACGCCTTTGAATTTCTACTATTAGATCAATCTTAATATCTTCACATTGTTCACCAAGTCGATTAACACTAATCATTTTCTCTATCTCCCAAATATTCCTTCTCAGTCTCTAACCTTGAGCTAGACTCAATAATCCATGTAATCAATCACTTGCACCTTTCACACCCACTCCCTTCTATTCATTACATGCAATCTTGAATTCTCATGATTCAATCCAAAATAAATACATTTTTGATTCATAAGATAAAAATAGACTTTGAAGGATCACAATAATCTCCCTCAATTCAATACGATCAAATTTCTTGTAATATAATCATAGTCAAAAACAAAACTCTCGATGATTAAACCAATATTCTTCGATTTAACCACATTAGTCACCATAGTCTTAATCATTATTCAAAATTCCCAAGATAATCATGATATGCTAATTAGTAGGATAACCATAGTCATTTATCCCAAAAACTTACATGAAGGTTCTACATCCATGTCAAAGCTAATCTGCATAGGTATCATCATTGATTTCTCCAATTGCATCTTTCCAATTATCAACACTAACCATAAAGTTCAAATCTTCAATGCTCATACCAACAATCCTCAAGTATAACGAATCGAACCTATCTTAACAATATACTAAAAGATACAGGAAAAAGAACTCCATATTCCCCCAACACATCTCCAATAACATTAAAAGATCTCACATAACAATAAAGATTCATATCAAACTTTGGATATTATCCTTATTTTAATATTTGTCTGATATATCTGACCTCAAGCTTTTAAACATCTTTAATCTTAATCCTACAATATCTATGGTCAAAGGTAGCTACTACAACTTAATTAGGCTTCCCAGATTTCCCTTTTTATATGTCTATAAGTTCGTTTCCATAATTCAACCTCAAATTTCTAATCAAATTGTAAATACAAGTTAATTATTAACCCCATACTCAACCAAGAGATTCTTGATTACTAATACTTTAGAGAGTCTAAGTGTAGTCAACTAAGCCCAAAACAAAGTAAGATTACCTAAGTATTACGTGTATTACTTCCTCAGTAAGTATCATATGTATGACCCTTTTAAACCATCAATACTTCCCAAGTAAATTTAATCAACTTTCCATAATATTTTTAAACCAACATTAGTAGCCTCAAGTACGTGGTTATAAAAACAAACTCCTATCCATTTAAGAATCATAACCACAATTTCTATCGTTATTCCAAAATAGACTTTCATTCGATGTTACTTCACCATATTCTTTCAATTGATCATAATTAAGAATTATACTATCTCATAACATTGTACTCACCATTAAGAAAAACATAACACTCTCATGGTTTCCATCATAAAACTAAAACTACATTCATTCCTTAATTCCTATGACTTTTAAGTAACACATATCACTTTCTATAACCTTATTATTCAAAACTTAGTCCATCTTAAAAACATCTAAGTTGACCTTACCTCAACACATCCAAATTGGGTTATTACATCTCTTTGACTTCCAAAAATATAAGCAACACTAATGGTAGAATGAGATACTTAGAGTCGACAAAGCACCAAATCATAGTCAAATTTTTTATTGTTATCCATCAAAAAAAAAACTTCAATCAACTTGGGGGTGTCTCTAAACCAAAGCCTAATTAGTGGTGGAAGCTTGCTTAAGGATAAGTCCTTCAGAGTCTAAAAAAAAAAGCATGATATTTTTCTATCCAAGGAATACCACAGTGCAGATTTTTGATCAACTTCAAAGAATAAAGTAATTTAACTCAGGTATTTCTAGCATGTTTGACCTATATGATTGCAAATATATACGAGTTAAGCTTCTAACAAAAATATCGGTGCACAATTTGGACTTTCCAACAAAGAGTTATGATCAAATTGGTGAAAAGTAGTCTGCTTGACTGATGGTTCTACTATACTTGTCCAACTCAAGTTTGGGTGTCTTTTGTCATAAATCCTATATCATACCCATCTCCAATATAGATAATATCACTTGCATAACGATCTATGTCTATCATCATTTACTAATCAAAAGCCAAATTACCATTCATCTCCTAGAATAGTCCATAACTGCATGATATAGAACTAGCATATCGATCCCAAAATTATTTCCAATTCCTCTAAGCTAACTAATCCATGAATTTGAACAAATAATCAATCCCTAACGTAGCTAAATAACAAATCACAGTTATCTTTAAAAAAAAACATATAACTTTCAAGAAATTTAAGCCTAGAGTCTCAACCTCACCTCACACTCTAGTGATAGTCCACAAATTACAACTCCCATGTAAGACCTAATTCCTAAGCTATGATACCAACTTTGTAACGCCCCAAAATTAACCCTAGAAGACATTACTATCTACAAATCATTCAGTTATGAGAGCAACTAAAAATAACCATTAAGTAATAAAACGTTCATCTATTCGATAAGAAATAAATACTAAAGTCAATAAAATATTGAAACTTCTCCAACTTACAATTTAAAGTCAAAAATATCTAGTAGCGGAATAATAAAAACTAGCTAAAACATTGTTTCATAACAATCTCTCAAAATCTAAACCAAAAATAGATCAACTTTATTTCTCTAAGGTAGGATCCACATCTTGAACCTCCAACGACTCGTAATCAATCTGCTCATCCATATTGATATCATCTCCTAAGCCAAAATCTGTAAGTGTACGTAAGGGGTGAGCAAAAGCCCGTAGAAAATCTCTCTCAAATCCCAACAAGGTTTTAAAACAAATAAAGGAAGGCAAGTCTCTTTTGAAAAATAACATATATAAATTTTTTAGAGTAAAACTATGGAAGTTGTAATGATCTCAAGGATACGGAATACAGTAAATCAATGACAGGAATAAACTTGCAAGAAATTAGAGCAATCAATAAATAACTCAGTAACATCATTTCATATTCTCATGTATGTTGTTTCATCCACATTGTCGTATATGTTGGTTGCTTCTCAGGAATCTACCCAAAGATTCTACCTCGTTCACCCATCACAACCACACAATCTCAATCATTTCCCTTAGGGCCAAATCACAAACCACTTTAAGAAGGGTGTATACCGTCTCCCACGGCATTGACGAATCATTCCAAGGAAATGTATACCATCCCTCAGCCTCGAATCTACGTGAACAACAGTGGTTGCTCTCACAAACAACAATCCACTACAAGTGTTAGACAACCATCTTACCCCCACTGGGATAGACTAACTACTAACACTCTACGACAGCTCTCGAACGCAATTCAAGTCCGTCACAACAAACCATATAAGAGATGAAACCTCAATTTTCGCAACAATCACAATATTAACCAGTCACAATTTTTATTAACAATTCAGGCATCATATTTCACAATTCTTAATGTACTACATTAATAAAAGAATTAAAATATGCAAGAGATCATATCAAGAAAACCTTCACAATTCCGATATCAAAATTCTAGAGTTTAGCCAAAAATCATAATTGCTTGGAACAAGAACAAATATTAGATGAAAACAAGATTTAATCAAGAATAAAAATTTAGAAATCAAGAATCCATATGAAATTCACAATAGAACATGTATTTTGAAAAAACTAGGGTTTTGGAAATTCAAGAACAAGTATTCCTTGAACCCAACACATGTATTTTGTTTAAGACCATGTTCCAATGATAAAGAAACCAAGAATTCATAAATATTTATCATATAATTATTAAGAGGATTGAAAACATACATATATAATATCCTAAGTCTCAATGAAAAAACTCAAGAAGAATCTCTTACCTCAATTCCGTAGTTTGTGTGTAAACCTAGAGTGTTTGATCTATTTCAAAGTGAGAATCCCTTTGAGTCTTGTGTTTCTCCTTCTCTCTCGCTCTCTAGGGTTGCCTAGGGTTGAACATTGATGAAAAATAGCTAAAGAGAAGTCTTTATGATATTTATTAGGTGAAAAATGGAGAAAAACACTAAAATTGATCGGGGTCGTTTTTAGGATAGCATCCGAACGGTCCTTACGTGTCCACACGGTTCAAACTCACTATTTTTGATGAAAAATAAAGTTTTTGGGTAAGGAGTACCGTTTGGACGGTGCTTGGAGCGTCTAGACGGAGGCAACTTTTTGTCCCAAATTCAGGAGTAGTTTTCACCTTTCTAGAAGTCGATTTAGGAAATTTTTGTGAAATATACTTTTGTAGCCCTTGAAGTCTAGTTTCTACTGTCCAAATATCAGCTTAATTGAATTTAGGAGTAAAAAGTTATGGCCAAAATACTAAGGTAGTGTCAAATTCCTTTCTACTCAAATCCTCTCCAAAATAGGTTTTAACTCTAAAATACTTCCTAACTTCTAATATACTCCATATTATCTCTCCTAATATTTTTCGACCTTCCGGATTCAATGGAGGTACTATTTTGACTTTAAAATATTTAGAAACTTACCTAATCACCCTTCTTAAGCTTACACACCTTCAAAACTAAGTTTGACTTTAAGTCAATTCGTCCAAAACTCAAATTTCAAGATCAATCTTTTAATAATGATTCAAGGTTTCTACAATCTTTTCATTCATACTAAGAGAAATATTAATATGATATTATTCTTATTTAATTCTAGTACGGGATCTTACAAATATATGTTTGATTAGACTTTTTTAGATTATGATAAAAAAATGTAATATTACATGGTAGTGATATTATCATGTTATTACATAGACAGTGGACCCTAGTATTAGTTGGGACCCACTATCAATTCCATAGTTATGATCCGTCATGTCACCATATAAGATTACTAAATTCGGTACAAAAAATATTTTCTTTTTTTTTCCTTATAAAATGTTATTGTGTAAGATTAATGGATTAAATTTTTGGGCCCAAAATTAGTCTATAGTTTTTTTGTTGGTTTAGGCCTTCATATGAGGCTTTCTTAATGGGTTGAAATTGACTTGGGTTATATTTGTAGACTTTTAAAATTTTGGGGCCCTTTTTATTAGTGGGGCCTAAAGCAACCACTTCATTTCCTCTTGTATTGGACCGGTCTTGCTAAAATGGGCATTTACGTCTTTGTATCTCAGTTGTGTATTTTTTTTCAAAATATTTTGTTCTATGTACTTTTTGCCAAGTAAGTCTAATTAGATGTACCGACTTCCAAAGAACCCAAATAATTACTCATCACGGAACAATCCATTTTCAACATAGTTTGACAACATGGCCACCAATCCAGCACATGCAATAACCCAGGCCCAGTCCATTGATTTCTGGTTTTCCTATATCATAAAAGGCTGGATGTAACAGGTCCATCCTTTTACAATTCAAATTGTGGAGTTGAATATAAACTATGGGCTCGTTTGATTACCGTATTAAAACTGGATGAATTAGATAAAGTAATGTAGTCTAATACAATACAGATAAATTAAATACAAGATTAAATATGGTATTAGAATAATACCTAACTTTATTTAGTGTTTGACAATACATAATGTAAACGTTGGATAATAGTTATTTAATCCAATCGATTGTTTGGTTAGAGAATTATTTCATCGTATTAATGTTAAATTAACAAAAATACCTCAATCAGTGTTTGTTACATTGATGACAACATAAATTTATCACTTAGGGGGTTATAATAGTAAATGTGTAAAATAATACGTTTGTGCTGAATTATAATACCACATCTTTTGGTGGTATTAAAAAACTTCCATAATACAAATCTATCCTATAAAAAATATATGATAAGTATACATTTTTAAAATTAAAACGGTATCAAATTTACTTATCAAACAAAGTATTAGACCCGATTAAATAAAAAATAGTATAATTCAATATTTAATTCCCTTATAATACATCTACCAAACGAACCCTATATCTTTTTTTTTCAGTTGTGGAGAGACTAGATGAAAAGGTCATTGTTAGAGACAAAATAGATTTTATTGTGACAAATACTCATCCATTTCTCTTCATTTTTTATTGGTCAGTTACTTTTCTCTTCAACAGATAACATAATGTGTGGAAACAACATAACGTGTACAAAACAACTAAACTAATAAACGACCTTCCAAAAAAAAAAAAACTAAAAACAAATAAACCTAACTTTAATCCAATTTAAAATCAACATTAAAAAATCATGCTAAATGTCATCTCTTTTTTATCTTCTCTTTGACACATTTTTTTTTGTAACCGCACTTTCGAACACTTGATAAACCTATGATAGAATCATCATTAATCTCTCGTCTCTTCTATGCCTTCTCTTTTCGCCCCATCTCTTTCCACCATTTCTCTCCTCAATATATCTATTTTCCTCTCTTGCTTTGTTGTCTTCATCGCTTTTACAAGGTCACTGCCCACAACCCCTTTCTTTACACCCTATTCTCATCACCAACTTAGAAACTAAGAACTCCAAAAATCCCCTTGCCCTAACCAACAAAATCCCCGAACCTTAACACCAACCCCCAAGCCTGCTACATTAGATAAGGAAGACACAAGTAACTCTATCCCCCTCTTCCACTTCTACACCACTGACCCACCCACCAGCTTTATCAGCTCCACCCTTCATTAGATTATTGTCGAAGCCACCAATTTTCTCCTCTCCTTAGCCACCATCACAGCTCTAATAATAATGCACATAAAGCTTTTGCTTAAATGGTTTAGAGAAATACTATATACTCTAATATGTTCAAGGTCTCTAGGTTTTGCTTCTTTTTTTTTTAATTTTCTCATGCTTCCTGATCGGGCTAAAATTGGGTATTGTGAAATAGGGGTTACTAGGTTTGCTTTTGGGGATCTGTTTGTAACTTTTTGTCCTTTTATTTTTAAAATTGTGGAGTTAAATATAAATTATGTCTTATTCTCTTTTAGTTGCACAAAGACTAGATGAAAAGGTCATAGATAGAGACAAAATAGATATAATCATGACAAAGAGTCACCCTCTTCTCTTCCTTTTTTTATCGGTCAACTACTTTTCTCTTGAACAGACCACATAACATGTCCACAACAACTAAACGAATAAACGACCTTCTGAACAAAAACCTAAATGAAGAAAGGGTTCAAATTAACCTAACTTTAATCCAATTCCAATTCAAAGTTAAAAAATCATGCTAAATTTCATCTTTTTTTACCTTCTCTCTGGCAACTTCCTTTTGAACTACAATCTCTGACACTTGATAAACCTGTTGTAGAATCATCTCTGTTCTTTCGTCTCTTCGATGCCTTCTAGTTTTCCCCCATCTGTTTCCACCATTTCTATCCTCACTCTATCTACTCTCCCACTTTGTTGTTTCTACCGCTTCTGCAATGTCACTGCCTGCAACCCCTCTCTCTACACCATATTCTCTCCCCTAGCTTAGAACCTGAGAACTCCAAAACCCCTTCCCCTAACTATTAAAATCCCCCGAAACTTAAATACAACCCCAAACTTGGTAGGGTAAAGGCGAGCAACAAGCAACGACAATGCATGCAATGATGATGACGAAGACACATATAGCTCTCTCCCCCCACTCCCTCTTCTATATTACTAATCCACCCACAAACTTCATCAGATCACTACTCCACCCCTTCATCAAATCATTGTCGTAGTCACCAACTTCCTACTCTCCCCAGCCACCACTACAGCTCTAATCATAATGCACATAAAGTGTTTGTTTAAATGGATGAGAGAAATACAATATACTCTACCATGTTCCAGATCTCTAGGGTTTGTTTCTTCTTCTTTTTTCTTAACTTTTCTTATTTTATTTTGCTCATGCTTCTTCATGGGGCTAAAATTGGGTATTATGAAATAGGGGTTCCTAGGTCTGCTTTTGGAGATCTGGCTGTAACTTTTTTCCCATATATTATTCAATTTTTGGAGTTAAATATGAACTATGCCTTATGCTCTTTTAGTTGCATAGAGACTAAATGAAAAGGACAAAGTTAGATAATAAAAAAAATAGATGTAATCATGACAATGACTCACCCTTTTCTCTTCCTTTTTTATTGGCCAACTACTTTTCAGCTCAACAGACAACATACACATGTGGTAACAAAATAATGTGTGCAAAACAACTAAACGAACGAATGACATTTTGAAAATACACTAAACAAATAAACGGTTTACATTAACCTAAATTTTATCCAATTTCAATTTAACGTTGACAAATCATGCTAAATTTTGTCTCTTTTGTACCTTCTGTCTAATACATTTTTTTTTTTTTTTGAATTGCACTCTCTAACACTTGACACACCCATGGCAGAATTATCTTTGCTCTCTCGTCTGTTTTATGCCATCTCTTTTCCCCCATCTCTTTCCACCATTTCTCTCCTTACTTTATCTACTCACCTCGCTTGTTTTGCCGTCTCCATCTCTTCTGCAATGTCACTGCCCACAACCCCTCTCTCTTCACCCTCTTCTTACCCCCAACTTAGAACCTGAGAACTCCAAAACCCCCTTTCCTTAACCAAAAAAAGGCCTCAAACCTTAATTCCAATCCCAAAGCCGCTATGGTAGAGTGAGCAACCAACAATGGTAATGAAGACACATGTAACTCACTCCCCTTCTTCTGCTACACCGCTGACCTGCCCACCAACTTCATTAGATCACTGCTCCACCCTTTCATCAGATCATTGTAGTAGCCACCAACTTCCTCCTCTTCCCAACCACAACCCCAGCTCTAATCATAATGCACGTGAAGTTTTTGCTTAAATGGCTTAGAGAAATACTATATACTCTAATATGTTCAAGGTCTCTAGGTTTTGCTTCTTTTTTTTTTTTTACTTTTTTTATTTATTTTGCTCATGCTTCTTGATGGGCCTGAAATTGGATACTATGAAATAGGGTTACTAGATCTGGTTTTGAGGATTTGGTTGTAACTTTTCATCCCTCTACTATTCAAATTGTGGATTTAAATATGAACTATGCCTTATTTTCTTTCAGTTGCACAGAGACTAAATGAAGAGGGCATAGTTAGAGACAAAATTGATGTAATCATGAAAAGACCCGCCCTTTTCTCTTCCTTTTTTATCTGTCAACTATTTTTCTCTTCGACAAACCACATAACGTGTCCACAACAACTAAACGAATAAACGACCTTCTGAACAAAAAACTAAATGAATAAATTGTTCAGATGAACCTAAATTTAATCCAATTTCAATTCAACGTTCAAAAATTATGCTAAATTTCATCTTTTTTTTCCTTCTCTCTAACACTTTTTTTTTTTGAATTGCAACCTTTGACACTTTATAGACCCATTGTAGAATCATCACTGCTCTCTCGTCTCTTATATACCTTCCCTTCCCCCTATCTCTTTACACCATTTCTCTCCTCACACTATCTATCATCCTATCTCACTTTGTTGTCTGTATCACTTCTGCAACGTCACTACCCACAACCCCTCTCTCTAGACCCTATTCTCTCCCTTAACTTAGAACCTGAGAACTCAAAAATAACCCTTCCCCTAACCAGCAAAATTCCTTGAACCTTAACCCCTAGCTTGCTAAGGTAGTGGTGGATGACCAATGATGGCAATGACTGCGATGATCTTAAAAAAATCACAGGTAACTCTCTCCCTCGTTTTCATTTCTACACCACTAACCCACCCACAAACTTCATCAAATCATTGTCGTAGCCACCAACTTCCTACTCTCCCCAGCACCACCACAGCTCTAATCATAATGCACATGAACTGTTTGTTTAAATGGTTGAGAGAAATACTATATAATCTACCATGTTCAAGATCTCTAGGTTTTACTTCTTTTTTTCTTAACTTTTCTTATTTTATTTTGCTCATGCTTCTTCATGGGGATAAAAATGGGTATTGTCAAATAAGGGTTATTATGTCTGCCTTTGGGGATATGGTTGTAACTTTTCATTTAGCAGATGTGGTTGAGACGATGTAGTGAGGGATGCCGAGATTAGTAGTGATTTGAGAGAGACTTGTAGCTACAACAAAGTTTGAAAAGATGACAAAGGGCGGTCGAGGCAATGAAGATAGGATAGGAACAAGGAGATGAATGGAGTGGTTAATGGCTTCAAAATGGATGATGAAACGATCATTGGTGGTGGAACTGAGGTGTTAAATGTAGTAATGTCAAAATCAACACGATTGATTTCGGGGTGGCTAGAGAAAAAGCTAGAGATATGAGTGGACTCTACAGTAGAAACTATGGGTTGTGTGGTGATCATGATGAAGGTGATTGTACAGTTACGTGAGGCTAGCATGGCGGCTAGTCGGAAAAAGGGATTTGGTTGACCTAAGCTGCTTGGGAGGATTGTTGTGTGAGGAGGTTCTCCATTAATGCTAGTTGAATTTGACATTGCTCCTGTGAGAGGGTTGGCAGGTTGATTTCATACACGATTATTTGTAGTTCATTCCTTGGCAGTCGATTTCATGTGCTTCTTTGCTAGTTTGTTGAAAAAAAAAAGAATCAAATTTAGGACCTGCAACATTATATAACAATATTATGCTCAATTAAGTAGCCCCAAGAAAGATATATATAATAAGTACTCTTAATCAATTCCCTTTGTTACGTAAATTCAATTGGTCAATTCTATCTTTCGTGCCTTATGAATAATTCACATTTTTAAATAGTAGGTTAAATTTTTATTGCTTTTAGCATTATTATTATTATTTTGATTCGTTACTTTCATTCTTATTTTTAGTATGATTCTATCTGTTTCTTATATTGATCTATATTAATAATTACTAGCGATAATTCGTGCCTGAAGGCACTGTATAATTCACAAAAAATTAAAAATAGATCATGGACACAAAAAAATGAAGTACTGAATATGGACACGCACTAAGCTAAAAGCCTAAATTCATTCTTAACACACCCGCACTTCGCATACATACTCAAAACATTTAAATGAAAATTCTTGTAAAGACAAATTTCAATGAATAGATGAAAAAAATTCAACTTTAATAGTCAAAGCCCCATAAATTTAAACTAAGTTTAACTACATTTCAAGATTTATTTTTTATTATTTATAAGTCTTTTTGATTGATCATAACTTTTAAAATTGTAACTTGTACTTAAAAATTATAGTTTGCTTAGTAATAATATTTTTTTCGATCTTTTTTTGTGACGTCCCAAAATTCGGGGATCCGTTGATCACCCATCAACCCGCGGAATACTCATGGATACCGAGTAACTCGATATCGCGTCGTAATGTCCCATTTACCAGAATTCATAATTTAATAAAATTCGGACAGATTTTTCTTTGTACGGAGAGCTCTACCCAAAATCCAACCTGTGCAATATACAACCCATCCGAGACCCAATACGGAACAATGACCGCACCGGATCCATTTATTCATACTCATATAAAAACATGCAAGATTATATTAAAAAGAGTCCATATAAGTTCAATTACAACTCTCTTACATAAAATTACATGCCAAAACTAGTTTATTTCAAAAGTTTTACAAAATGAGTTATAAAAGCCACAAGTCCGCCTTCTTCACCCTTGTGGCCTCGAATAAGAGTCATCCACCGGCGTATATCCTGCATCTGAAATATTTTCCCGTATAGGGTGAGCCACGCCTAGTAGAGTATTTTCTACAGAGGCTACTCCCCACCTAAGTGCACATGCAATGTTCACATTCAACATTTCATATTCACATCAACATTTCAAGTAAGAATATGCAATTCTAGGTTGGAATTCTATTATATCATACTATGAAATGAGATGAAACTCACTCATGCATCATAACACGAGTCTTCACCAACTCCCACCACACAATACAATGCCAATGTCTAATAAAATCCGTTATTGATGAATTACATCTAATGATCACTTTGAAATAAAAGTCATGTGTTTATAAAACAAAACTTGTTGGATGTTACACATCGAATGATAATTTCATAAACAAAACCATGTGTCTTTATGGGTAACAGATTTTGGAATCACACCGCCTGTTCCGTAAGCCTATCTACACTTTTTGGACTTTCACCGTCAGAGTGTATGAACCAGTAACCGGGTTTTTCACCTGAGGGAGTGTGTAGCCTTTCTTGCTATACCCGACACAAGTTTTCTATTTAATGCAACCGTGCTATTCTGTTGAACCTTGGTCCAACAATACCGAGCCCACTTATCAATCACCAAATGTGGTGTTTGCTTTCAACCATGCACTCACACCCATGTAATGCGATGTTCCCGTGCATATACAATATAATGTACCATTAAATGTCAATGTCATATTTTATATGTAATGAATGTCACATGGACAACTTAAATCACACATTTTATCATGTATCATGGACAATTATATTATATGCATATAACCTCCAAAAATTCATCACAATATCAATATATTAATATACATATATCAAAAAAAATTTCCAACACAATCCCTAAGCATGTTACAACATAATCAAGCAATAACACCCTTAATTCTTAAGGCATAATGTGGACATATAACAAGCCTACATAACAGCCTACAAATAGCCCAAAACAAGCCACATAGCGTCCCTGAAACAGGCCACCAAAATAGCTCTTAAACAGCCACATAGTAGCCCCAAAATAGGCCACCAAAATAGCCCCTAAACAACCCATAAAAACAGTCTCAAAACAGCGCCATAATCAGTCCAAAACAGTCCATAAAAACAACCTCAAAACAGTCTCATAATCAGTCCAAAATAGTCCATAAAAATAGCCCCATAATCAGTCCATAAAACAGTCCACATAATCACCAAGTTACAAGATATTACATAAGTAACTACTATGCATCAAACTCAAGCTAGAAGTTAGCATAAGCCATTTTCATGCTCAGTTTCTCATTTTCATAACTATATACAAGTTATATGTCATATATACATCTAAACATTTTTTCTATGGACATCAAAGGTTAGAAATACATCAAAGTAGAAGGAATCATATCGCTTGAAGCGTAAACCGAAGGCTAAAACTTCGAGAACACCCACCAATACCCCCAAGATCTTGATTTTCCCCAAAGTTTCTCTTTTGATCTTTGGTGAAATTTCTCGTTTTTGGTGTGTTTGCGTAGCTCTCATCGACGTGATCGACTTTAGTTCTTGACTCGAGTTGATTCGAGCGACGGAACTCCAAGAATCGAAGAGAGAAGCTTAAAGATCTTGTTTTTTTTTCTTCTCTTTTCTCTCTTCTCTCTCCTCACACGTTTGGTGTGCTGAACAAATGAAATATCTCCCCCAAAATATTTGATTTAGGTCAATATTTATAGTCCCAAATGTGCGGTGCACGTTGCGCCACACGTTTTTCTATTTTCGGATATGTTTTTTATTCCGAAACGATTCATTACATATCGGTTTAAGTTCAAATTAATTTTATTTGAACTTTAATACAATTATAGGAAATTTTTATAAAATTTATTTATGGGGACATTCGTGAGGTCATCCGTCACCTAGTCGTCTCGAATTACGTGCAAAAATTTGACTATCTTGAAATTTGACGAAATTTGGCAGTGTAACTAGTTTTCGCGATACGAGTCCAATGGAGAAGTCCGTTTTCTCATCCGAGGTCTAGAGAAATGTGTATCTCAAATCCGCACTATTGTAACAAATTACTTTTTTTGCCATTTTTCAGAAAAAATTTAAATTTACCAGGGTTTTACACTTTTAATATCGCAGATCAACCTCAATTCTTGATGAAGATAATCTATTTGCTCATCCAAATAAAAGAATAAATTTTCAAAAATTGGAAGATCATATGCTTTAAGATAGAATCAAATCCACATAAACCTCTATTTTCGGCATTTGAAAAATATCAACCTCATCAACAGCTACACAACATAGTTCTCTGTTAATACAACTAAAATTAGAAGTGCATCTCCAAAAGGACAAAAAATTGAGAGATTCCCAACAATTAAATAACAGAAAACTGAATCAAGTTGTTGCTTTTGATGTCATTAGAAAACTTGAAAAGGCTGTCCATTGGTTTGCAAAAGGGTTGCAAGTGGCTGTGTGTATTGCCTTCAAAGAAACCTGAAGGGATAACATAGAGGGTCAATTTTTGACTGGAAAACATAGCATAAAAGGAGCCCTAGAGCTGCTGCAAACGGATTAAAAATACCCAGAAAATTACTATTGAAAAATAGAGAAAAAAAAAAGTGTTTTAGTTGTTTAACCTAATACAATAAACACTTTTCTCAATCTCTCTCTCTTATTCTCCAAAACCCTAACAATTCAATTGCATGCAATCATCAAATCTTTTAAATAATTCAGGAAGATAATACCAGACCAAGCACTTCAAAGAACGTAACCACAACTATTCAACCAGACAAAAGAATTTCAAAGCAAGCAAACATAAATATTAGAGGACTCTAATCTTGCAGAAAGATTATATGGTCATTTGGCAAGGCAACAAAGCTGTGAAAACTATCTTCAAGGTCAGCAGGCTTGACGAACTAAATATGTGTTTCTCAGTTAGTTATTTGCACTTAACATCTGAATCTGGGTAGGTAAACAAAGCGACATCCAACTTATCATGAGATTGTCCACATTAGGAAAGCACCGACATGTAGAATCATTCTTCTCAAACTAAACATGAAAAAAGTTATTCTACATCATTGTTAAGAAGTATGAAAATCCGAAAAAAATAGTAAAAAAAGAAAAAATGTTTCTACCAGATGTTTACCACAATGAATCATATCAGGGTCCTATTACAGAAGCTAAGATGGGAAAGAATAAATTATGAACTAATAGAATTCCCTTACATTACATTTTTGTATAGAATTTTTGCTGTCTATGAATTGAAAAAAGCATTAAAATATTGAATACCTATTTAAAGAAGCCATATACCAATGGAACAGTCGACACACTATTGTTGAGGTGAGTGTAGATTCTACGAGTTAAGAACTCATTCCAAACAAACATCTATAATATAAAACAAAGCGGTTTCAACAAACAAATCCTACAATCTTAAATTAATTCATCCAACGGCCACCAATTTTTCCTTATTTCCCCCCAAATTCACCTCTTTCCACTCATATTATTTTTTAAAATCAGACCTCTCAGTCATCTCATTTGTCTCAAGCCATACCTCTTGCTTCATTGTTATTTCTTCTTCCCCCCTGGGCCAGTCCTTACTTTCTCTCTCTCTCATGCCCCAGCAACACCACCAACGCCACTTCATCAGTAGCAGCACCACCATCGCCGCTACTGCTAATCCCTTCCAGGTATCCGTCATCTCTCTCTCTCTCTCTCTAACACACACACACACACTAACCCCCATCCTGCCCCCATATCTTCTTTGAATGGTTCAAATTGCAGCAAAAGTGGGTTGAAGCTCAGATTGAACACTAAATAGTTTTTTGTGATGTTGTGAAGATGTTCGACATGGAGGGTGTTGAAAATTAGGCTGACGATGAAACACACAAAAACAGAAAGGGTGATCTGGTCAGTAATGATCATCTTTGCACTTCGCATGTGTGCTGAGAACCTCAAAAGTCTTCAATGGTTGGTAATTTTGAGGAAGGGTGTGTGTGTGTGTGTGTGTGTGTGAGAGAGAGAGAGAGAGAGAGAGAGAGAGATGAGCGATACCTGTGATGGATTAGCAGTGGCCGCGGTGGTGGTGGTGGTGTTGCTGGTGGTGTCGCTGGGGCATGAGAGAGAGAGAGACTGACTGACTGACTGACCGACCGGGGGGAAGAAGAAATGACAATGAAGCAAATGCATGGCTTGAGAGAGATCTGATTTTGAGGGAAAAAAAAGAAGATAGAGGGAAGTGGCATCTCTCAGATGAGGTGACTGAGAGGTCTGATTTTAAATAATAATATGAGTGGAAAGAGGTGAATTTGCGGGGAAATAAGAGAATATTGATAGCTGTTGGATGAATTAATTTAAGATTGTAGAATTTGTTTGTTGAAACCGCTTTGTTTTATATTATAGATTATAGATAATTCGTGCCTAAAATTACGATGCAATGTTAAACATGAGCGTCCAAAAAATTGATCCTACTATATTAAATAATATATTTTTTCCTTCTTTTTTTTTAATTTTATAATTTAAAATTAATTTTATCCATTATTTTTAAAATAAAATTGACAATTTTTTTTTTCAAATACAATGTGTACACTATCTTGTATGAATAATGCATATAATAAAATTATATTTTTTTATAAATGAATTAAAAATTAAATTATTCAATTTGTGATAAAAATGAGTGATGTGATAGAAACGAGAAAAAAATTAATTATTTTATTAGATAAGTAAGACAACACAATGAAGGTTAACGAATTAAACTCTATTAGGAGATACCTTATTACCTCCTAAAGGTATCGCAACGGTGTAAAATAAAAAACAGAATAAATCAAGTCAAAATTAGATAGCTCGATTTATTTGTTAGTTATTTTAATAAATTGTATTATTTTCTAATTCATGTTTTTTAGTAATCAAATTTAACTTCTTAATCTCGTATTAAATTCAAATAGTGTCCAGATTATGGTACAATATACAAGAAAAAAAGGATCCAAACCCAAAACGCTGCGTTTCTCTTATTGAATGCTGTCGTTTGGAATCTTTGGACTCATTTTAAAACTCCCTCAAACTCCTAAACGATGTCATTTCCACGTTTTCTCACCTTCCTTTCTGTAATTATCAACAGCATCAACCTCCTTCGCCTTCTTCTTTGACCCCTCTCTGTCTCTCACCGAAGTGTTCTCTGCAATGAGTACCTGCAAAACCCTAGTTCGTACATATATTTCTTGCCTTGAATGCAGAGTCCGAAGCCCTCATCGACGAACTTCCTCTTCTCTCTCTCTTCCTCACCTCTGTGCATTCTCATCCTCTCCTTCACCTCATCTTTTGTTCCTCTCTCTCGTCTCTCGAAATCCTGGTGAAATTCTCTACCTTTCCTATTTTTTATGCGTTTGTGTATTCGTCTGTCGATTATTATTCCCCAATGTATTTTCTGCGTATGTTTAATCGATCCTTGTACTGTTTTGCCTTGTTTTCTGTTCGAAAAAAGTTAGGGTTTAGACTCCAATCCTATAGAGCTCATTTAAGATGTTGCAGCTTCATTGAAGAAGCAATTCCTTTGGAAACCACAGAATGTACGGACGAAACAATCACTCAGCTCTTAACCCTAGAACCGCCGGAGGAATCAGGTAAAGACTCGGTCGAAGAGTTGCTTTTGAAAAGCGACGACGTTTCAAGATTAATGAAAATGGAACGCAGGTCTGATTTGGATAGTAAAGACCAGTTTAACCAATCGAGGCGTTGGTTTCCATATCTCGATAAATTTGATGCAGGAAGTATGCATTTGAGTGGCGGTGAAGTGTTGGAAACGCTCGATCGGCCTATTGGTCAGTCTGATGAACTTTTAAGGCTATACTCATATGTAAGGCATCAAACAGTGGGGATTCGTAGTTCAGCCATTTTATTCGGTTTGAAAAGCTGTATTGAGTTGGGTGACTTAGAATTTGGAAGAGGTATTCATACTGATGCTCTCAAGTTTGGATTAAATATTAGTAAGTTTGTGGGGTCGTCTCTCATAGGGCTGTATTCAAGATGTGGTGATATTGAGGAAGCAGCTAAAGCGTTTGATGAAATAATTGAGAAAGATATTGTTGCTTATACGTCTTTGATTACGGGCTATGCTCAAGTTGGTGATCACCGAGCATATGAGGCTTTTAGAGTTGCTTATCATATGCAGAAGGAAGAAATTGATCCTAATCGGGTGACACTAGTGAGCTTACTTCAGGCAGCGTCAGAGTTAGGAGCATTAGAAGAGGGTCAATCAATTCATGGGTATGCTATTAGAAGAGGAATTGGTTGTTCAGATGAAGTATTTGAAACAAGTCTGATGGACATGTATAACAAGTGTGGGCCACCAAATATGGCGGCCACATTTTTTGCTAGAATGGGCTCGAGAACGGTGGGTTCCTGGAATGCTTTGATTTCTCGTCATCTTCAGTTGGGGCAGCCCCTAGAGGCATTGCATCTTTTCTTTCAAATGGTCCAAAGAAATTATGAGCTTGATTTGATTACTTTAGCAAATGGGCTTTTGAGTTGTGCTGACTTGGAGAATTTGCTTGTAGGTAAGATCATCCATGCTTATATTGTGCGAACTGGTGCTCAACTTGATATTGTTGCTACCACAGCTCTGATTGATATGTATTTGAAATGCAACCATTTAATCCTGGCCAGGGAAATCTTCGACAGAATTGAGGAAAAGGACGTTATCTCATTTAATGTGATGATAGCTGGTTATCTCCAGAATGGATTTGCTTGTCAGGCCATTGAAGTATTTTATGAAATGGTTGGTATAGGTATTAGACTGAACCCAGTCACCATTATGAGTATACTTTCTGCATTATCCGATCTAAAAGATGTAAGACAAGGCAAGTGCATCCATGGATATGTGTTTAGACGTGGGTTTGGATCAAACACGGAAATTGCTAATCAGATCATTTACATGTACACAAAATGTGGTTTTGTACAGTGTGCGAGCCGAATCTTCAAAAACATAAAACGTAAGGATTTGGTGTCATGGACATCAATGATGATGGGTTATTTGCACCAAGGTCATGCCGATGAAGCTGTAACCTTGTTCCGGCTAATGCAAAGAGAAAATCTGAGTCCCGACTCTGTCACATTAATATGTCTGCTTCAAGCATTTGCTCAGCTTGGATTTCTAAATCTAGCAAAGGAAGTTCATTGTCTTGTGCAGCGCGTATCCTTGGACATAGGGATACCTGTCATTAATTCTCTGATTACTGCTTACAGCAAATGTGGAAAATTAGACATGTCCAGAGTTTTATTTGAGCACATGGCTGGTCGGTGTTTGGTCTCGTGGAACACAATGATTGCTGCATATGGAATGCATGGAAGATGTGTCCAGGCTCTCAAATTGTTTGACCAAATGAAAAAGGAGAATGTTGTACCTGATGACTTAACCTTCAGATCAGTACTTGCCGCCTGTAGTCATTCTGGCTTGGTAGAAGAGGGTCTGCATATTTTTAGATCCATGAAAGAAGAGTACTCAATGATTCCATCGGAAGAACATTATGGGTGTATGATAGACTTACTAAGTAGAGCAGGACGGCTTGAAGAAGCTTATGATTTGCTGCGATGTCTGCCACCAAGACAAAGTGCTTCTGCACTTGGTGCTTTGCTTGCTGCTTGCAGAGTTCATGGAAATTCTGAGATGGGGGAAACTGTGGGAAGGTGGCTTTTGGATTTGGAGCCTCAAAACCCAAGCACATATGGTTTGGTGTCAAATATTTATGCTGGAGGAGAGAAGTGGAAGGAAGCAGCCCAAGTAAGAGCTTTGGCCAAGGAGAGAAGTCTTAAAAGGACTCCTGGCTATAGCCTGATAGAGTTCAGATAAACAGGTATTGAAAATGGAACGCAGGTCTGATTTGGATAGTAAAAACCAGTTTATCCAATCGGGACGTTGGTTTCCATATCTTGATAAATTTGATGCAAGAAGTATGCATTTGAAGTGGTGAAGTGTTGGAAGCGCTTGATCCGCATATATTGGATGTGTGGAAGGAGAGGTTTCGGAATTTGGCAAAGAATCGGAGCTATTCGGTGTGTTTGGTGGTCGAGGGATTGTGTGATTTCGGGAATGTTTCTGCAACATTTTGGTCAGTGGATGCGCTAGGGTTCCAGTCAGTTCATGTTGTGCCCTGCGACAGCTCGAAAAGGTGCAACAAGATTTGAGGTGAAAAATGCCTTGATTTTACAGGAGAATTACTGTGTTTTTTGTTTCAAATTATGACTTTGTTTAGTATAACAATTTATTGTTTGATATAGTATTCAGAGTATATTGCATTTGATTGGACCACCAGCGCACTAAAATTTGCAAGGTTATGTTCAGGTGGCTCCTGGAGAAAGTGTGATACTTGCATTTTGGTTTGGATAGAGGTTGAAGTATTACACCACTCCTCAGGAATTAGGAATTGTGGAAACACTTGTTTAAATATTATCCTATGCTATAGGGTCAGTTGTAAGATTTTACAAGAGATGCAGAATTATGTTTGTAATGAGTTTTATGAACACTCTAGCATGCTGTAGAACCTGTACTGATTCCTGAAAGTTTCTTTGGGCAGCCTAGGTCTTCCCCAATTTGCAAAATTGAAGCTTTAAACTGAAAGGGTAGACCTCCCTTATAATGAAATACCCCATGTGACTTGCAGGTACGGAGACAATCGTCATGTGAGCATGGGAGGTGAGAAATGGTTAGATATCGAACTTTGGAACTCTACCGAGCGGTGCTTCAAAGTTTTAAAATCACGTGGTTATCGTATTGCCACAACGCATGTGGGAATGGATGCGGTACCAATAAATCATGCTTCTTCTGTTTCTGAAATTCAGTAATCATAAAGTTGCATTTTTCTATATTTCACCAGTGCAAAAGTTCTCTTTTTTGAGCATAAATATGACAGAGGCTCTGGTGCTTTGTGCAGGTTTCCATTTATGATATGGACTGGTCATGCCCAACCGCAATAGTTGTTGGAAATGAAAATAGGTGACTACAGTTGTTCTCGCTAGTTCTTTTTCGATTTTAGACAGACTTTTGCATTTGCACAATTTGGAAGCTCAAACAATTTAAAGCAAATAGATTTATTTAGAGGCTGGTTCAAAATATGTTTCCTTAGGCTCAAATCCAAATGAACCCTCATTGATGTATTAAGTGTGGGAAGGCTGTTGATATAAATGAAAATGCTACTCATTGGCGTATGTGAAAATTTAAAACAAGTATATTTTTAATGTTCGGAAATTATGAAACAATTTTATTTGGATTTTCACATTAAGTTGGAAAAATTCCTATTGTATCAAATTTTCAATTCATGTGATTAATCCATACTATTTTTTTTTGTCGTTTTTCAAACTATTAGTTTTTTGATGATGAAATGAAGTTGATTAATTAGGGTTTTAATATGACTTACCAGTTGATACCATAATTAGCTGTCTACTGACCTTACTTCATCCAAAATCTGGTTTCGCCTCTGCTTGCTGTTTTGAAAGTGATAAGATTTACCTGTGCATTCTTCCTGTCTGTCTTGAAATGCTACCTGAAAGAATGGATAGGCCTGCCATACTAGTCATTGTATCAGCTCGACCTCAACATTGGAAAAATATTCTTCTGATTCATAAATTATTGATTATGTTCAGTCTCTTGCTTGCATTAATACTTAAGTGATGTAGAGTCATTTTCTGTCTTCAGTTAACTCACAAGTTTCAATCATCAATGTAGGTGTTAACTGGAAAAATGTCTAAAGATCATTCCCAGTTTACATCTGTCAAATGGATTGTTGCACGTCATTGATAGCGAAATGGACATTTTGATCATTTCAATTTCTCACTTGCTCAGGAAAGACAAAAGATATTATACCAGTTCTGGTTGTGGTTTATCTAGCCCGTATATAAGACTCAGAATACCAGTGAAGTAGGTTGACTCGAACATGTTTTCAATGCTTGAATAACATCATAGCTGGTAAGCTTATATTGCATTCAGTAGTGTTTCTCCGAAACGCGAACTTGAGCACATGTTTTGCTATGTGGAGTAACGTAAACCTTTTTTTGGGAGTATAATCATCTTAATCAAAAGTTACAATTTGAAATTGGTGAATTTCTGATCCCAGTGGGATAAGCAACGAGGCTCTGGAGTTGTCAGATCTGCATTGCAGTATTCCTATGAAAGGCATGGTGGATTCTTTCAATGTTTTTGTTGCTGCTGGCATTCTCATGCACCATGCCGTCTGTGACAGGACTTCTCGCTTGGTAATAACTGGCTTCCAGCACAAACTATGGTTTTATTTTGTGCTAAATTTCATGATCCCAAAATTGATCACTTTGGCGAATGTTTTCATTTTGCTTTGTAGTGGATGATCAGTTGCTATACAGGATAACTGGAAATTACACATTGTGTGTCCATTATAAATCTTAAGACATTTTGGAGTTCTGTTTACCAGTTGGTAGTAAGGTCGTTCCTTTTCCAAGATGTGACAGCTTTACTTGTTTTCATACTACGTAATTTATGTTTACTCTTTTTTTTTTCTCAATTTGGTCCGTTATAGAAGTAGTTGTACTATTTCATTCATTGGCATCTACTTTTTGGGAATCTCATTGGTTTATATTCTTTTCAATACCATTTTTGTTAAGACGATGGTGAAACATCGCGAATTTTTGGGTGAGCACATTCGTATCTGATATGGAAAATATGTCCTTTAGTTCAATGATGTGAATTATACACATATCTAACTCGAAATTATATCATATATAGTGAGTTGAAAATGCATTTGGATTCCAGTTTACAAAAAAATGTTCATTGTTGTGTACAGGGTTGTCATGGTGATCTAACATTGGACGACAGCCAAACTCTTCTTGAGGAATTTTATCTGCATCACTGCAAGAGTGCAATTAGTATTGCCAAAGAGTATGCGAACAGGAAGTTAACCAGGTCCACGACAAAGCTTTGATAAAGGCATCAACGGTCTAACCTCTGGATTTCCTGTTGTAGAATATTTACATATAGTGGCTCCAGAAAATCTTACAGGTGCTGTTTTTGCTGTCATTTTATTTATTGTTATACCCACCGAAATGCGTAAGATGTAGCAAAATGTAGCAAAATTATATGAATAACATGTGTGCATTGCTCATGTAGTCCTAGTTTTTTACGACCAATGCTTAAGATGTATCAAAACACGTGAATAACATGTGCATCGGTCATCTAGGCCTAGTTTTAGAAGTTAAAAGTGTAGGAATGGAGAATGACATTGCAGTATACATGGTAGAATTTGATTTGCCTCTACTTGATCCAACATTTCTAACCATCTGCTTAGGGAACTAAGTTTGACCAGTTGTTATTTTCTCCCAAGGAAGCATGGATAACGGTACGGCATGACATGGATACGATAAAATATTAAAAACTAGAATACGGGTACGATCCAATGCGTTTATATATCTATATAATATTACAACAAGGAAGTTGAATTCTCAAATTATAGAATTACAACACCGGTCAAGATTGATCTAATTTTTAACTACTTCGATCTAATGGTATAAAATTTATCCCAAATTATTTTTTCTTGCTCAAAAATATCATTTATTGCATGAACCCCAATACTAGACAACTTCTAATTCACACCTCTCCGGATTGCTTTATCATGCTTTGAATCTAATATTCTATATAATTCTAAAGTTAAGCATGAGTCACCTTTTAACAGTTTTCAACTTTTACTTAGTATTTAATTGTGATCGGCTTCATTGGTTTTAGACATAAGTTATAAAAACTCGTTATTCTGGTCAATCACTATAAAGAATTGACAATGACATATGCGATGCAAGTTCAAATGAACATCTTGGAACAAGAAATTCTCATTTATATGATTCATGAGTTCTATGTAGCCCAGCTCATTAAGTATAAGACAAATGTGTCTCCTATGGAGAAATCTCTATTCAAAGTGTATCTGACAAGTATCGAATAATGATATATATTTTATTAATTATTTGATATGTGTGGAAAGTATCTGGTAAGTATCCACTAGTATTCAACCAGTATCTGTATCCGATATTGGATACAGATATAGCTTTGTCTTTAGTAGCTAAACGAAAGAATGCAATATGAATCTGTTATACACAAGAATGCAATTACAGAAAAAGATGGAGTTGTTTGCCTAGTGAAGAAAACAAAGTGTGAAAATCGTGACCATTGCAAGGAGGTGGCAGATGCGGTCAGATGCAAATCGATCTCCTGGAGCCTACTATTTAGTTGCCACTTATCTCTTCACACAACTACCTTTCTCAAAACAATTTAGCACTCGAATAAGTAAATCACTGCCATGTTCCAACCCAGAATTCCATTCTAAATTTCCACCCCTTCTCTCCTGAGGGAATCTCCACAGCGGTGTAATTATTTCAAAAGCATGGTTAGAGAGAGAGAGAGAGAGAGATTTACCTATAATATCTGTGGGTAGTTGTTTTATCAATTTTGACAGTGGATTTTGAAGGTCTAATTGATCGTGAAACGACTTGATGGAGAATATTTCTGCCCCACTGCTGAGCAATGTGGATGTAATCTTGCTTATAAGTGCACAATTTGATGTCATCCTCTGCTTCAACTGATCTCGCATTGCAACTTTATTCAACTTAGCATTTTCCAGTTGATATCTTTATGCATTTCGATTTATTTCACCATGGTAAACCTTTTCTCCCCAAGGTTGTACTTTAGTTTGTCATACAATATGATTTCTATATACCACATGGGAAGACCTTGGTAGTTATTTTTGTGCAATAGCAGAAACTTTTGGCTTGGCATACGGCGAACAATTGTAAATTGTTCAGTGCACTACGATCTATTCCTCGAAGGAGTGGCATGCAGTCAATAAACTCCTACTTCAAAATAATCAAATGCACGGATTTCTGTCAATAGGAGGATTTAGGGAGATCATTTGTATGCAATTTTATCCTTTGCGTAAGCATAGACTGTTTCAGTGACTTATTTGTGATGCTGAGATCATAAAGAAACTACTTTATCATTGCTTCAAAACCATGATCACTTTGCTGATCTTGACGCATCCTTCATGGTAGAAATCCTAGGTAAAGCGGGTGGCAAAGGTCAACCGATTTTTTCCGCCGCCTTGTTTTTGTGCACACACAGATACGCACCCCATGTATATTCACAACAGATACGCACCCTAATTTACATTTACAAAGACCTAATCAATCAATGTCACTCTGTCAGACGTTGTTTATATCATACTCTAACGTTGTATTTGATTAGTGGTAATGAAACATGAGAATGAAATGACCATTACTTAGTAATGCTCGTTCCAATATTTAGTACATAGTAATGACAATTCATTCCATTCCTAAGAAATAATTAATGCCACAAAACATGGGATTACTCACTACCAAATAAGACATGGTATTACCCATTCATAACACAAAAAAACCCGACTATTCCCCATCCCCCACTGTTTCTTTTTCTCTTCGTTTTCTTTTATCGGCTAAGCGCCCTCCCTGCCAAATCTCTTCTCCCTCTTCCACTCCTCTGCTCGATTCTCGACTATTCTCCACCGAGACCCATTGGGTGAACAAGTTAAATCAGTTGAATGATATTATGTCTGAAACCTGTTCGATGATAATCCTAAATGAGAAAACATACATTGTGTGCGGTTATTGTTGTTGTTTTCATTTTTGATTTTTTTTTTCTGGTATAGTTCATGTGTCAATTGTTTTGAAGAAATATTTTATCTCCAAATTTTTTGTCTTTATGCTTCCAAGAAACTATTAATAGAGGCAGTGATGAAGAAAAAATATACCATCAAACTATGAAAGCTTGCCTTGTGGATGTTATCCAAAATCATTACTCTCTGAGCCTTTTTTTGTTTGTTTGTTTTTAATATTAGATTTTCTGTATCATGTTATAAATTGAGAGGTGTTGGGTTGGGTGATCCTATTTGAAATGATGTAAGCTAAGCTCTAAAGGCAACAAATTAGAGTCTCTGATGCACTTTTTATAATAGTGTTTTCAGTGCTGTACGTTGCCGACAAGGATATGGGAACGGAGATTCTGGCATTATCTTCCTTTTTCTGAGGTCTATGCATTCAGATGTTCCTACATTTTTATTATACTCTCTTTTTTTTGAAGGTTTAGGGTATAGGATTTTCGAATAAATACACAAGATGACATGTGTTTGAGTCTCTAAGATACTGATATGGAGAAAACAGAGGACATGAGATAAAGTGTGAGGATCAAGAGTCAACAAATGATGAGTGAATGAGAGTTGAGTGGGAGTAAGAGAAGAATGGACATAGTCGGTGATAGGAAGCTCTCGATTGAATAATTCATGAACAACAAAAGTCTAAAGAAAATTCCTCAACATTTGCATGCACCAAGGCCAGGTAGATCTCCAAAACAATTGAATATTCTTCACATCAATGGTAAGTACTGACTCCCAGAAGAAGTTCAACATTAATCATTGTCCACTTTCTGTAGTAGATAGACACTGATCTAATCCGTAGCGGTTTGATTGTGGCTCGCCTGAGCACCCCCACTTTCGTTCAATCCCATTACATCTAGAACAATGTTGACATTTGACAAATACCCATTTCTAAAGCAACTAAAAATGCCTCTAAAGCAAAGTCCATACTTACTCCCACTGGATTTTTGCTCAACAGGCAATCATTTTGATATCCCCCAAACTCCAGAGGAGGAGTAGAATTACTCTATTACAATGATTAAATTTTTGGTGATCATGTTACTGTTTGATGTTACTATTTTTTTGTTGAATATGTTATTATTTTGATGTTATTATTTTTTTTGTTGAATGTGTTATTATTTGATGTTACTATTTTTTTGTTGAACGTGTTACTGTTTGACGTTTACTATTTTTTATGTTAAGTTTGTTACTGTCTGATGTTATTATTTTTATGTTGAGTATGTTACTGTCTGATGTTACTATATATGTATATGTGTGTGTGATGGCAAGGATTGAAATTACAAAATTTTAGAATTCAAAAAGTTTTAAGAAATATTTGATTTTAGAAATTGTCATTAATGACTCTTTGGTACTATTGATTCCCAAAATCAGAAGTCTCTTCATCTTCTTCATCTAAAAGGGCTTTTATGAATTGTTTTTTACAATTGTACTTCTATCCCAAATATTTTAAAAAGTGTACTTTTGTCCTATTAAGTTCTTAAAGAGATACCGGCCTCCCTAAGCCCCAAAAAAAATTGTTATTAATTATTTTCGGTCACTTTGGATACTTTAGTTAAAGTTGATTTCATTCCAATGAAAAAATTGTTTTATCTAAACATAAAAATGGAATGAACATTCTATTCCAGCACTTAATCTTAAATAATTGTCAAACATTAGAATGGTAATGTGCATTCCATTCCATTCTCAAACTCATTTTAGTCATACCGAAAAATATTACTGCGTACCGAACGTAGCGTTAGTGGTTTGTATGTTCAAATCTTCTCCATGTCGCTTCTACTATAGATACCTGATGGATTCTTCAATTTTTGCCTTTAGCTCAGTGTTGGGAATCAACATGTCCGAAGTAAGACGGGATCAATTAAATGGGTCGCTCTGCAATTCACAGCATTAGAAATAGAGAACCATGACTTTTAATGGACAAATATTAGCCAAGTAGAAGTGAAGAATGTACAATATCACTTACAAGATGCCTCTGAATGCCGTGATCCCGGGAAGAAGGTAACATAACTGGATCCTTCATCAAAGTGTAGTGCAATCATAACAGATTCATTCAAAGAGGTTAGTTACCCGTCTTTGATTTATAGATTTGGTTTAGTGAGAATAGCTCTAGTCACTACAAAAAAAATCGTTTTTTGCGACGATTTTTTTCGTCGCTAAATTAAAAAAAATCGTCACCATTTGTTTTGTCTGACGTTTTTTTTTTTCATCGCAATAATCTCGTCGCAGAAAGTACTTTGCGACGCAAATTTATTTTCTTCCGGAAAAAAAAAATTTCGGAACGAAATAAAATCGTCGCTAAAATATATTCCACCAGCTTTAGAATATAAAAAATATTAATTTAATTACTTTTTCACAACGTAAAAAAATCGTTGCAAATAATTTTTTCATAAATAAAAATGTAAAAAATTATAATTTAATTCATTTTTAGCAACTTAAAAAAATCGTCGCGAATAATTTTTCCATAAATAAAAAATGAAAAAAATAAATTTTTAGCGACATAAAAAGGTCGTCGCGAATAATATTTTCATAAATAAAAAATGCAAAAAAATAATAATTTAATTCATTTTTGGTGACGTAAAAAAGGCATCGCGAATAATGTTTTTAAAAATAAAAAATGCAAAATATGATAATTTAATTAATTTTTAGCGACGTACAAAAATCGTCTTGAATACTTTTTTAATAAATTAAAATTTTAAAAAATAATTGAATGAATACATTTGCGACGTATAAAAATCGTCGCGAAAAATCTTGTTCCTGCAGTTTTTTGCAACGATTTTTATTCCGTCGCAAAAAGTTAATTTTTTTTATTTTACATAAAAAATAATATTTCAATAAAATTTTTAACCTGTATACTAATAATACCTGTGTTCAATAAAAAACAACAAAATTCCACATTTTTAAAAATAAACCAAAATTTTATTTCCAAAAAAAATTAATTATAAGAATCAAAAAACAAGAAGTTCTAAAAATAGAAAAAATGGCTTTAATCTTTCAAGAGGATTTACACCATCTCTAATTACATTTAATGTCTCTTAAATTTGAACAGCTTCAGCAGTTCAATTCCATACCTTGAAATACCATCTCCAAGCTCAACACTATCCAGGATCTGCATAATCAAATTGACCACCACACACAACCAGTCCATTAAAATAAATCTATCAAATACATGAAAAATATTAGAACTTAAAATATATAGGCCATCAAGAGAATTCAAAGTAAGCTCTATCATTTAACAAAACAAATCTATCAGATGATATCCAAAATAAATTGATCTAGAGAAAACATTGTATAAAACGAACACATGAAAAGATTATAGGTACATATTCATTTTAGACAGTGAGAATATGTTTGTTTTAGGTGTCATTCAACTTGTCAATAAATTTAGATAGAACCATGGCTATAAGTATAGCTGGATTAGCTCATGACTTACTACAGATGGCGTTAGGACTCACAGATCTGTAAAGAGTAGGGTATCCTATGGTTAATTAGTTATATCCACTACCTATGCACAAACAAGAGTGCCACCGCCTCTTACAACCAATAAAAGAATATTAGCCACCTCATTTTGTCCCCTACAAAATTCTCTAGAGCTTCTGCCTCAATTACTACACTCATAAATGTCACAGTACTGATTTACACCAATACCCCTCACAATTAAATTATACCATAAGTAGCCCTGAAATTTAATATAACCAACAGAAAAACCTGCTGCTACAACCAATCATTCAAATTTTGATTGGTTGGATAGGCAGCACGTTTGAATTATAATTTACTTACACGTGAACAGTTTAAAATTTTTTATTGTTTGACAAGTTTTGAAACAGATCATCCATATAGTGCCCTTGATCCACCGAATCATTCTAAATTTTATTATAGTGGTAACACAAGAGGTGCACTGACATTTTCTACAAAAGTAGAATCCTATGAATTACCACGTGCCCAACCCATGGCACAGACTAGTATTCGTAAAAAAAGTCACCAGACACCTGGTGGGTAAACACCGACTTAGAATCAGAAAGAAGCATGTTGATATGTACTAATTGAATCAGGAAGTTGTAGTTCTTACCATTGGAGCTAAGAATAATGAAGCATCTGCAACCCGAGAAGTAACAATAACATTGGGTTTGTACCTTTCCATACATTCAACAACTGGAGTAGCTCCCATATAAACACTAGTGCCCTGCGTAAATAAAACAGAAAAATATCAGCCAATTTTTTATTTACAAGGGAAAAGAGGAGGATGGAAAAGGAATAACAGGAAGTAAATGCTTCAAGTATAAAGAAACAGGGAGACTCAAATTCTCATCTGCAGGTCCCCACCCCCTCGCAGAAGGGGCAAAATGATAGAAGCATACAAGTAGAGGAAGAATAATTGCAAGAGTAAGCAAGTCAATATGTGCCCACTTACACAGGATGTCCATAGACCACAATAGATTGTTATTTTTTATTTTTTTATTTACGAAAAAGTATACTATTGACGACGTTTTTTAAAAACATTGACCACTTTGGGCAAAGATGTGAGCCTCCCATACTAAATTGTCGGGCTTACATAGGCTCTTTTTTCGATCGTCTAATAAAAATGCAACACGAGTATTCTTTTAAAATTTTTTATTTTATCTTATTCATTATTTTTAAGAGTATATAAAGTAAACTATCTCTGGTGGATCCAATTTTTTTAATCCATGTTCCAATTGAATAGAAAATAATGCATCAATGATCAACTAATGAAGGTTTAGTATCTGGAGTAGTTTGTATGAGAAGAGTTCAAGGGTTACTTACTACCTAAAAGTAGTGTTTGTTTACATATTGAATATACATACAACTCTGAATCCGCAGAAGAAAAAAAAACTCTAAATGTTGTAAATTATTCAATAAAGAACTCGAATGACACAAAAATTGAAATCTCTTATCGTTTATTATTAATTTTGGAAATATTTCTTTAGACGATAAAAAGACTATTTTGAAGACTTAGATGATGAAACTTGTCCAAAAAACAGATTTCATAGCATAGTTACGAGAATTGATCATTGGTTTTTTTCGTTTGAAACTAATTTTATTGAATTCTGAGCTCGATTCATTTTGCGTCTAGTACTATTCTGTAGTCTTTTGTTAAGCTTTCAATGCGTAACGGTAGTCCGCTCCAAACAATCTATTGCAACTTGTTCAACGTCAACGTGGTGATGGGTGATCACCCGTACATCATATTTTCTTTGTCGAAGCATTTGATTTGAGGTAGGAAAGGCTCTAATGTTACACACAAAACATGAAAAGACTTTAGAAGTTTAAGTCAATGGTTATGATTTTTATTTATCTATACTACTTTAAAATATGAGCATACATGAAAAATATTTTTTTCCTATTTCTAGCCTTTAGCATTACAACTATGCTAACCTTATCCTCCAGATTTAATGCCACTCTCCAACAATTCTACAATGCCTAAAGTCTCTCCAAATTCCAACAGATTATGATAAAGCTTTATACTGTCCCCATAGGCGGAGGGAGGCAGGGCCAGGGTGGGCACGTGTCACCCCTCATTTATTTTTTTTATTAGTTAGATATATGTATTTTATATTTATACATATATATTATGTGTGTCCCCCTCATTTATATTAGGCCCACATTATTTAGCCAAAATGATTAAAAAATTAAGTCCATTTAAAACAAAAAAAATTGAACTCATTATTATCTACCCAAACTTATTAAAAAATCAAATACTTGACCAATCACAATCCACTCAAACCTATTTAAAAAACAAAACTTTTAGCTCAACATTAAAAACAAAATATTTGGTCCAAAATTAAAAACAAAACTTTTGGCCCACTTGACTAAAACCTATCTTATCTTTCCCTTTTTTTTTTCCTCTCTGTATCACTCACTCCCAACTGCCCACTGCCCACTGCCCAGCCACAAGAAAAAGAGAAAAAATAGAGAGAAGCTCAGTTCCTTGAGTTTTTTTGGCCTTCTTTGCACCAACTTATAAAATTATTTTATGCATTATATTTACCCCCTAAATTTTTTGAAATTTTAATAATGGTTCTAGTCTTTTTTTTTTTTAATAAATTAGTGAACCACTAACCTTCTAAAATAAAATATGTTAGTTTTGGATTGAGTCAATGTTCTTTTTGTATATTGACAAAAATACAATATTTATCTTTATCTAACACAATGTTCGTTACTTTTTAAGAATAATTTTTAGTTTTCGTTTATCATTTTTTTAGTAATAGTAGTCTATAACCTAATAAAATACAATTGTATACAAAAAACAAAAGGTTGTAACCCAAAAATATTTCAAACTATTTTGAATAGGAAATTTCTCTATAAGATTGATAATGATCTCAACTAAATTTTGTAACTAAATAAAGATTAATTTTACTACGTATTTGTGATTGTGCGCATTGATAGAAAATTAGTGAAAAATTAATTTACATTTAATTCATATACAAAATTTTAGAGATTTTAAAATTTTTTATATTTTATTGAAATATATAATTAGGTTAAAATGTACTAAAAAAATTATTTGGTGTCTTTTTGTTAAGATTTTGTTTCCGCTAAATAAAAATTGAATTTATTATTTTACAATAATTTAGTGTTGAGTCATACTTTTTTTTTTAATTTTTGAACTGATTTTTTTTGTATTAATTTCGGCTAAATATTTTTTTATACCAGTTATATTTTGCCTTTATCATGGATATTCATGGCTTCGCCCCTGACAATATATTTTTTTTTTGGAATTTTTTATGTTAAATGGCCTTCATATATCAAATATAATATAATAAATATAAATATGTTATATAGTGTGATTGGTTAGAAGGAAAAAAATTAGAGTGCATAATTAAAGTGCCTTGAGCAAAATTCCTGGCTCCGCCCTGGCCATCATGGTCCATTGAGCTACCAGGATTGCCACTGCTAAAAATCCATGACCTTCCCTCCTTTCTACTCCCTTCAAACTCAGACGAATTCAATGCCCTCCAATCATTTCAAGAGCAATTGGAAATACTAGATGAAGAAACCAACCCAACAGTTCTTGTTAACTCTTTCGATGCACTAGAGCCAGAAGCCTTAAAGGCCATTGATAAGTACAATTTGATTGGGTTTGGGCCACTAATTCCTTCTGCTTTCTTGGATGGAAAAGAGCCATTAGACACTTCCTTTGGAGGTGACCTCTTTCAGAAATCAAACTCTTATGTCGAGTGGATAAGCTCGAAGCCTAAATCATCAGTTGTTTATGTATCTTTTGGAAGCATTCTGTCTCTACCAAGAAAGCAAATGGAAGAGATCGCTCGAGGCTTGTTAGAGAGTTGCAGGCCATTTTTGTGGGTGATTAAAGTGAAGGAGTATGGAGAAGAAGAGAAAGACGAAGATAAACTAAGTTGCATGGAGGAATTGGAGCAACAAGGGATGATAGTGCCGTGGTGTTCTCAACTAGAGATATTATCACACCCTTCACTGGGGTGTTTTGTGACACACTGTGGGTGGAATTCTACAGTGGAGAGTTTGGTTTCTGGGGTTCCGATGGTGGCATTTCCTCAGTGGACAGATCAGGGGACCAACGCGAAAATGATTGAAGATGTGTGGAAGACGGGGGTGAGGGTGAAGCCGAACAAAGAAGGAACTGTCGAGGGTGACGAGCTTAAAAGGTGCATAGAAATGGTGATGGGAGGTGGAGACAGAGCAGAAGAATTGAGAAGAAATGCTGAGAAATGGAAAGATTTGATGAGGGATGCTATGAAGGATGGTGGGTCTTCGGCCAAGAATCTCAAGGCTTTTGTCCTAGAGATTGGAGAAACTTTTCATTAACTATAACAAGTTTGTGAAAGCCAGCCAGCATAGCTTACTCTTCATCATCAAATGACTACGATCATCATAAGGCTGTGACAGAGCATGAGAAGACCAATACATGCACACATTTAATCAATCAGCTTGAGTATTCTTTTAAAGATTCAGTTGGTTAGTTATGACAACTGGAACAGTGTAACAACTCATTTTCCATCACATGTATTTATTTAAAGTTAGTTACAAGCAATTAGAGTGAGACTGCCCATGTATAAATGCAACAGAGGAGAGATTGTAAAATCATCTAATGATTTTCTCAAATTACATTTGAGCTGTGAGATCACATTCTCTCTCTCTCTTCTTCTTCTTCTTCTTCAGTTCTCTGTGTTCTTCTGCAAATACTTGAAGATCTGTAACTATAAATTTCCCATCAGCACACAAGGTCCATTTAACTAAGTCTTCTCTTGCTTAGTTGGGAAGGTAGGATAGCAAGATATTGATGATTGCTTGAACCTCTTCAGTTGCTGTTCTAGGTCATATCCATTGATTATTTTCAATGATGCTGCTAACCTTAGCTTCCCTTGGGATTCTGGCTTCTTGTAGAATCCTAGGAGAGCTTCTTTGCAACAAAGGGCCAAGTGGATGCCAATTATCATGCCATAAGTAGGTATTTTTTCCATTCCCTACCTCATGATTCATGGACTGTCTAAAAAAATCCCTTAGCTTTAAAAGGTTCTTCCAGCTGCCAAAACAAACTTGTGTTGCTTTCAACTCCCATAGGTTCCTTCCCTTTAATTGATAGACATGGATCCACCAAGTCCATAGATTTTCCATGTTATTAAATAGCTGCCACAAATGCCTCATGAGGAGAGCTTGGTTCCAAGTTTTCAACCTCTTGATTTCTAATCCTCCTTCTTTTGGCCTGCAGACTTCCTTGCATGCCACTTTAGCACCTTTCAAGTTGGATTCAGTGCCTTTCCGTAGAAAAGTTCTTAGTAATTGCTCAATCTTATGTACCACTTTCTGGGGGAGACACAAATGGGAAGCCCAGAGGACATGCATACTACTTCAAACTGAATTTACAAGCTGAAGTCTTCCAGGATAGGAAAGAGTTCTGTGAACCCAGCTTTTAATTCTAGTTTCAACCTTCTCAATGAGACTAGAGCAGTGTTGAGCTTTGAGACCTGTTGGATATTTAGAAAATTAAAGTCTAAGGATAATGAGAGAATCTAATTTAGAGACTGCAGAAGACTGATTTTATTGAGCAACAAGCTATCTATTTAAACAGCATAATGAAAACCAAAGTGCAGAATGTTGACCAATCTAAAGAAATACAAGGAAGTAATTTAACTTAAATACAAAGAGACTATATATAAGCTAAACAAGACAGGGAAAGTAAAGGACTATTCTACCCTTAATAAACAAAATAACCCTATAAATCTTAACATCTCCCTTCAAACTCAACGACAAACATCGAGAGTTTGCCAACTAGAAAACGAAAACGGGAAATAGAATGCGACTTGGTAAAGAAATCTGCAATCTGCAAAGAAGAAGAAACAAAGGCAAAGTAATGGTGCCATGCTTGAGATGATGACGAGTAAGATGACAATCGATCTCAATGTGCTTAGTTCGTTCATGAAAAATCGAGTTGTGAGCAATCTGAATAGAACTCCGGTTGTCACAATACATAGGAGTGGGATGAGAAAGAGAAACTCCCATATTTGCAAGTAACCAACGTAACCAAACAATCTCTTTGGTAGTAGATGTCATAGTATGATATTCTGCTTTGGTTAAAGATTGAGAAATAATAGATTGTTTCTTGCTCTTCCAAGAAATAAGAGAATCACCCAAAAAGATACAGAAACCAGTAACAGATTTGCAATATGTGGGATTACTGCCATGATCAGCATCAGAGTATGCACACAGCTCCACGGAAGAGGTGGATGGAAGTAAAAAACTCTGAAAGACTGTACCCCGAAAATACCTCAAAATACGAAGAACCGCTGCCCAATGAACTGTAGTAGGAGAAGCAACAAATTGACTAACAACATGAACAATCTAAAGAAATACAAGGAAGTAATTTAATCTAAATACAAAGAGACTATATATAAGCTAAACAAGGCAGGGAAAGTAAAGGACTATTCTACCCTTAATAAACAAAATAACTCTATATTTCTTAACACAGAAAAATCTGCTACAAGATAAGTATAAAACTACTAAGTGCCTAAAAAATAGCATGAAGAAATGGTCATAATCCTAAAGAATAGCAACAAATAAAACTAATTTAGCTCAGCTTCATGAGTCATGCCAATCAATACTCCTCCTTGACTCTGGAGCTGCATACACCAAGCTTTTGCCTCAAGAATTCATATCTATTCTTTGGAAGTGCTTTTGTTAGGATGTCAGCACTTTGATTCTCTGTTTTGCAGTAGATCAGCTGCACTTCTCCTTCCCTCTGTACCTCTCTTAGAAGATAAAACTTTATCTTGAAGTGTTTTGTTTTGCCATGGAACACTGGATTATTAGCAATGGACATTGCAGCTTGGTTGTCCACAAATATTTGTGTGCTTTCTTGTTGTTCCATATGCAAATCTGCCATTAGTTTCCTGATCCAAAGGGCTTGATTTACAGCAGCAACAACAGCTACATACTCTGCTTCTACTGTGGATTCAACTATGACTTCTTGCTTCTTAGAACACCAAGAGAAAATTCCAGAACCAAAGCTAAAACACTAACCTGAGGTGCTTCTTATATCATCAATAAAACTAGCCCAATCACTATCAGAATAACCATGGAGACTGAAGTTTTTAACTTGACTGAACCTTATTCCATAATCAACTGTGCCCTTAACATATCTAAGAATTCTTTTTGCTGCTTGAAATTGAATTTCACTAGCACAGTGCATATACCTTGATAGCAAACTTACTTGATAGCAAACTTACTGCATGCATGATGTCTAGCCTGGTTGCAGTTAAATACATTAGACAGCCTATGAGATTCCTGTACAGCCTTTCATCCACCTTTTCAGCCCCATCTTCTTTGCAAAACTTCTCCTTTTGATTCACTGGAGTTTCAGTTGGCTGGCACTCTTCCATGTTGAATTTCTTGAGGACTTCCTTTGCATATTTATGCTGGCACAGAAATATTTCATTCTGCTTTTGATGTACCTGCATACCAAGGAAGAAAGTCATCCTCCCAAGGCCTATCATTTCAAAGACATCATTCATTTCTTCTTTAAACTTGTCAATCAACTCCTTGCTACTTCTTGTAACGAGTAGATCATCAACATACAGTGATACCACAAGTAATTCATCATCAACCTTCTTGACATATAAAGTAAATTCACTCAGACTTTTCTCAAAGCCTAAGTTCACTAAATGTGCATCAATTCTGCTATTCCAGGACCTTGGTGCCTGTTTTAAGCCATACAGGACTTTTTTCAGGCGATATACCTTCTCCTCTTGTCCTTGAAAAACAAACCCTTCAGGTTGCTCCACAAAAATTTCTTCCTCCAAGTACCCATTCAAAAAAGCTGACTTGACATCCATTTGGTGTATAACCCAGCCTTTTTGTGCAACAAGAGCCAACAACATCCTTATTATGGTATCCAACCTAGCAACTGGGGCAAAATTTTCAGAAAAATCTACCCCAAACATTTGGGCATATCCCTTGACAACAGTCTTGCCTTGTACTTGTTTACAGAACCATCAGGATTGAGCTTGGTCCTATAAACCCACTTGACTCCTATAACTTTTTTGTGTTTAGGTCTATCCACCAACTCCAATGTCTGGTTCTTTTCAATCATCTTTTGCTCCTCCTTCATTGCAGCTATCCACTTTTGATTAGTTGTCGCTTCTTCATACCCTGCTGGCTCCATTACAGCAACATTACACCTCTGATAAATGTCAGAGAGTGATCTGGTTCCTTTAATAGGTTCATCATCAATATCATCATTCTCCTCTTGAACTTCAAGTCGCTTGTCATTCTCCCAACACAAGTTATCTAACTCAAAGAATTGAACATCCCTGCTGACAATTACTTTGTTGCTTTGTGATAAGTAGATCCTGTAGGCCTTTGAAATTGAGCTATAGCCTACAAAAATTTCAGATTCTGCTTTTTTGTCCAATTTGTCTCTCTTAACTTCAGAAATGTAAGAGAAACATAGATAACCAAATACCTTTAGATTAAGCAACTTGGGTTTGTAACCATACCATGCCTCAAATGGAGTTTTTTCCAGCAAAACTTTTGTTGGCAATCTGTTTAGCAGAAAAACTATTGTATTCACAACCTTGGCCCAAAATTTCTTTGGCAGTCCTTTATCATGAAGCAAGCACCTTGTCATCTCCATAATTGTCCGATTTTCCTTCTCCACAACACCATTTTGTTGAGGAGTGTAAGGTGCTGTCAATTGATGTTCGATGCCTACATCTTCACAAAACTTGTTAAATTTCTCAGAAGTATATTCAGTTCCATTATCAGACCTGATCACTTGCATTTTGTATCTGCTTTGAGTTTCAACCCAAGCTTTAAACTTCCCAAAAATGTCAGCAACCTCAGATTTAAACTTCATAAAATAAATCCTGCACATTCTTGAATAATCATCAATGAAATCAATATAATACTTACTGCCATTTAATGAAGGTGTTTTCATTGGTCCTCCCACATCTGTGTGTATTAATTGCTGCTTTTGTGTAGCCCTCCTAGCCTTGTTTTGTTGAAAAGGAAGCCTGGTTTGCTTCCCATATTGACAGGCAGCACATTTAGGAGGCTCCTCCTCTAATTTAGGCAAGTCTTTCACTAGATCGTTCCTCTTCATGAAAAGCAGAGCGGCATGATGGAAATGCCCCAATCTCTTGTGCCAAAGCACTGTATTGCTATCTTCTTTTTGTACAACAGTCTGCTCCTCTTTCATCAAATCCAAGGCAAAGCTTTTGCCTTTCATTTAAACTTTGAACACCTTTATGCCTTTTGAATCTTTAATCACACAATTTTTGTCTTCAAATAGCACCTTATAGCCTTTTTCCAACAACTGAGTAACACTTAAAAGGTTTTGATTAATTTCAGGAACATATAAAACGTCAGAAATTAACTTCAAACCTGTGTGGCTTTCAATTGCTACTGTTCCTTTGCCTTTTACTGCAATGTGTGCTCCTTTTCCAATTCTGAATTTAGAAATAACAGTCTTGTCAAGCTCTCTGAAGAGTTCTCGATCATAAGTCATGTGGTTTGTACAACCACTATCTATAAGCCAGCTTTCTGTGGAGCTGTTAATGGCAAAGCATGATACCACGAACAACTGCTCCTCTTGAGGTTGATCCTCAGCAGCCTTGGCTTCTCCTTCTTGTTGTTGAGCCTTGCATATCCTTTCCATGTGCCCTAACTGATCACACTTGTGACATCTTGCATCTGGCCTCCACCAACACTTATGCCGTGGATGATTGGTTTTTTTGCAGTAGGGGCAAAATGGAAAGTCTTGAGTGTTTCTGCTTTGGCTATTGTTGTTGTTCCTTGTATAACCTCCAGGCTTGTTGTTTTTGTTTTGCTTTTTTGTTTTTGCCACCATTGTTGTTCTATGATTTGGCTTGAAAAGCGCCCTCCATAGATCCTTCTTGCCTTATAAGCCTCCTTTGTTCTTGTGCCTGTAATGCGTTCAACAATTCTGCCAAGGTAATGCTTGACACATCTTTTGAGTTTTCCAAAGATGAAATTGTAGTCTCAAACTTTTTAGGAATTGTGACTAGGATCTTTTGAACAATTCTAGAATCAGGAAAATCAGTACCAAGAAGTCTTACTTTGTTGATAATGCCAAGAAGTCTATCGGAATATTCTTTGATCGTTTCTGATTCTTTCATCCTTGTCATCTCAAATTCTCGGATCAAATTCTGCACTTGCATCCCTTTAACTCTTTCATTTCCTTCGTATTCTTGCTTCAAAAAATTCCAAATTTCCTTGGCTGTTTTCAGTGTCATTATTCTGGTAAAAATGGTGGATGAGACCGCTGCAAACAAGGTTGCTCTTGCTTTTGATTTTCTTTGCTTCCTCTCCTTTTGATTTTTGATTTGTGCAAGAGTTGGATTATCTGGCAAGGGTGGAACTTCATATACTTGTTCAACAGCTTCCCATAGATCATTAGCATCAAGATAGGCTTCCATTCTAACAGAGTGTGTTGTGTAGGATAGATGATAGCTGTTTTGGGTTGTGTTTGGGCTCACTCAATCTCACAAGTCCTCAAGAAAAAAGCTTTGATACCAATCTGTTGGATATTTAGAAAATTAAAGACCAAGGATAATGAGAGAATCTGATTTAGAGGCTGCAGAAGACTAATTTTATTGAGCAACAAGCTATCTATTTAAACAGCATAATGAAAACCAAATTGCAGAAAAATCTGCTACAAGATAAGTATAAAATCTGCTAAGTGCCTAAAAAATAGCATGAAGAAATGGCCATAATCCTAAAGAACAGCAACAAATAAAACTAATTTTGCTCAGCTTCATGAGTCATGCCAATCAACAAGACCAGTAGAAATGAGGGGCACTCCAAGGTATCTGACGGGGAGCTGTCCCACCTAAAATCCAAACATGGCTTTGATTTGGTTCTGTCTCCTTTTGCACTGCTCACATGTAGATATTACTTTTCTCTGGTTTGGCAATGGCCTTGTAGATAACATTACAACATGAAATGGGCCTGTAATCCCCTATGGAAGTGGGGTTGGGAATCTTAGGCACAAAGGCAATGACGGTACTATTAAGTTCTCTCAGAAGGCTTCCACAGGTGAAAAATTCCTTCACTGCAGAGATGACATCCTCACCAATGATTTTTCATGCTTTTTAAAAAAAATAATGCATTGAATCCACCAGGTCCAGGAGCCTTTTGATCATTAAAAGAGAAAAAGACATCCATGATTTCCTCACTGGTAACTTCTCTCACCATTCTGTGGCTTGTTGGTCATTGATTCTGTTCAGTTTTACAGTTTGCAGCATTTCCCTACTATGCAGTCTCGCAGATGAATTTCCAAGAAGTCTTTGAAAATAAGTAACTGCCTCCTCGTTAACATCCTGATCCCCTTCATCTTTTAGATCCATCTTCTCTCATCAATGAGATAATTTTTTCCTGTTTCTTCTATTGTTCATGGACCTATGAAAATAGGTAGTGTTCTTGTCTCCCTCTTTTAACCACTGAATTCTTGATTTCTGCTTGTAAAACATTTCTTCATTCCTTGCAGCTTGGATATAAGTAGAGAGTGGTTGTTGTTCCTCGCTTCTTAGTACAACATTAAGAGGATCTTGATCAAGGCTTCTCTAGCAACTTTGAAGAGCACTTTTTGCCTCGGCTTTGATTGAGACTTCACCTAATGTCTTAGATAGGTCTTTAAATAAGCTCTTTCCTAAGTTTAGAGTATAGCTGATATTGAGAAGTACCTTGAATTAGTTCATTCCATGCTTGAGAAACAAATTTCAAGGAGATCATCTCTCTCAGTCAGGTGGCTGAAAAATCTGAATGGACTTTTCCTTCTTAGTATTTGGAATCCAAGTTTCACAACAGCAAGACTATGATCAGACACACCCTGAGGTAAGAATTCTGCTTCAGACTCTTGGTACTTAGAAATCCAGCTTTCATTCACAAGGACTCTGTCCAGCTTCCTAGCTACACAGCCTTGACCCTTTCTGTTGCACCATGTGAGATGAATACCTGAGTACCTCAGATCAGTAAGTTCAGAATGCTGCATGCAGACAAGACAGAAATTCCTCCATAGTTGTGCTCCATCTTTTTGGGGATTCTTCAGTTTCTAGCAGACTTATAATGGCATTAAAATCCCCCAAAACCACCAAGGGATTATGTGTGAATCTCTTAGGGTGATAATAGAGGTCATTCCATAATGTTCTTCCATCCCTTTCATCATTATGTCCATAGATAAATGAAACATCAGACTGCTCCTTACTGTCAATATACTTTACCTTGCAGTGTATGCTTTGGTCAGTTTCTGCATGCTTGCTAAGTTCCACATTGGTAGGATTCCATCCCACCCATCCCTTCCAAATTGTGGCTTTCATAATTAGCCATGCTATTCCTGTTCCTGAATACATTTTTGCATGATTCTTGAGTTGTTTGTTTGTCTCACCTTTGTCTCAATAATTCCCAGTACATCTAATTGATATTCCAGAATTATTTTCTTTATGTCCTCCTGCTTTGAGTTATCATTAAGGTCCTTTATGTTCCAGCAGGCTTTCTTCATTGGTGGGATTGGATTTTCCTGAGAAGCAGGTCCTCAGTCACCTTTGCTTTCCCCATTGAAGGGCTCTTCTTTTTCACCTTTTTCTTCTTAGTGGATGATGGAGGTTTATTTGTAGATGTATTTTTTGGAGCCTGGGCTGCTTCTTTTTCTTCTTTGATGGCTTCTGGATTAACTTTCAACTCAACCATAATGTTTCCTCCCTCCAGTTAAAGCTTAGACCAAAGAAAGAGCGTGACTGACTTTTGTTTTCTGCTATGAAGATTGTCAAAATATATGTGCATCTGGCAAGGGGTGATAAAGGAAATATTTTTCTAGCTGCCATCACTAAGGATGGTTGTTCATACAACGAATAGGTATTCTGCAAAATGTTTCTCTACGTTCATGTATTAAGTGTGACTATTAAGATCTATATGGAGAAAGGTTTTTTTTCAGAATTTTCGTCATCTCTAGGATTATTGTAGAGTTGCTTGAATGTAATCTAACGGTCTAAGTTTGCCTCAGTTGTTTACTGCAGCGATAGTTGTCCTCAAAAGAATTGGTGAAGACGGAAGGATCATCCAGGAATTCATTGAGCTCGGTTCAAAAGTCAAAGCTGCAGCTTCTGAGGTCATGGACGCGGAAGCTGCCCTTGGGGACATATATCTTACTCTCATTGTTGCTGTAGTTTATAAACAATACTAATCTAACCAAAATTTGTAGCTCAAATGATGTGAAAATTTATAACCCAACAATACTTAATTGGTTCTTTTGGTTTTGCCATATCATTTGGGCTATGGATTTGGTCCCTAATTTGGTCATTTTTGTAGTACCTAACCCATGATAATATTTTAGTTTTTGAGCATTATAATTGAAAATCCTGCCATCAACTGTTTGTTTGATTGCAGTACACTTTGATGAAGGATCCAGTTATTTTACCTTCTTCCGGGATCACGGCATTTCAGAGGCATATTTTAAGTGATAATGTACATTCTTCACTTCTACTTGGCTAATATTTGTCCATTAAAAGTCATGGTTCTCTATTTCTAATGCTGAGAATTGCAGAGCTACCCATTTAATCGATCCCGTCTTACATCGGACATGTTGATTCCCAACACTAAGCTCAAGGCAAAAATTGAAGAATTCATCAGGTCTCAAGTGTTGAAGCGGCATGGAGAAGATTTGAGCATGCAAAGCATGAAGGCTACAATACAGACGACAACGCCTGACGGAATGACATTGATTGATTAGGTCTTTGTAAATGTAAATTGGGGTGTGTATCTATGTGTGCACAAAACCAGGGAGGCGTAAAAAGTTTATTGATCTTTACCACCCTCTTTACCTAGGAATTCTACCAAGAAGGATGCGTCAAGATCAGCAAAGTGATCAATAAAGCACGAAAAGAGGGTTTTGAGCAATGATAAAATAGTTTCATTATGATCTCAGCATCACAAATAAGTCATTGAAACAGTCTATGCTTAGGCAAAGGATGAAATTGCATACAAATGATCCTCCCTAGATCTCTTATTGACATAAACCTCGTGCATTTGATTATCTTGAAGTAGAAGTTTATTGACTGCATGACACTCCTTTGAGGAATAGATCGCAGCACACTGAACAATTTACAATTGTTCGCATTACTCCAAGCCAAAAGTTTCTGCCCATACCATATAGTAGTCAACTTCACAAATAATTTTAGCCAAAGTAATAGGTGGTATTAGAAAGTAGACTACTCCAACTACAATAATTTTGCATCATTTAAACTGTTATTGCACAAAAAAAAAAAAAAAAAACTACCAAGAAATCATCATCTTGTATGGCAAACTAAAGTACATCCTTGAGGAGAAAAGGTTTTACATGGTGAAATAAATCGAAATGCATAAAGATAACAACTGAAAAATGCTAAGTTGAATAAAGTTGTAATGCGAGATCAGTTGAAGCAGATGATGACATCAAATTGTGCACCTATAAGCAAGATTACATCCACATTGCTCAGCAGTGGGGCAGAAATATTCTCCATCAAGTCAATTCACAATCAGACCTTCAAAATCCACTGTCAAAATTGATAAAACAATTATCCACAAATATTATTGGTAAATCATGCTTGTGAAATAATCACACCACTGTGACAGTGATTTACTTATTCGAGTGCTAAATTGATTTGAGAAAGGTAGTTGTGTGAAGAGAGAAGTGGCAACTAAATAGTTGATTGTAGGAGATCGATTTGCATCTGACCCCATCTGCCACCACCTTGCAATTGGTCACAATTTTGGATTCAGATACCAGTTGAATACTAGTGGATACATATCAGATACTTTTCACATGTATCGAATAATTAATAAAATATATATCATTGTTCAATACTTCTCGAATACACTTCGAATAGAGATTTCTCCACTTGAGACACATTTGTCTTATACTTAGTGAGCTGGGTTATATAGAAATCATGAATCATATAAATAAGAATTTCTTGTTCCAAGATGTTCATTTGAACTTGCATCACATATGTCATTATCAATTCTTTATAGTGATTGAGCTGAATAATGAGTTTTTATGATTTATTTCAAAGCCAAATAAGTTCATTACAATTAAATACTAAGTAAAAGTTGAAGACTCTCGAAAAGTGATTCATGTTTAGCTTTAGAATTATATAGAATATTAGATTCAAAACACCCTAAAGCAATTATTTTTCTTTTTTTCTCTTAAAATTAAATAAACAAAAATAAAATAAGAAAGAGGTAGGGGAGAGAGAAGAGAGGTATAGGTGTGAATTAGAAGTTATCTAATATTAGAGGTCGTGCAATGAATGACATTTTTGAGTGGGAAAAAAAATTTTGGGATGAATTTTGTACCGTTGAATTAAAATAGTTGAAAATTAGATCAATCTTGACTGTTATTGTACTTCTATAATTTGAGAATTCAACTTCTTAACTATAATATTATATAGATATATAAATGCATTCTTGTCGTATTCGTATCCTAGTTTTTAATATCTATACATATCAGTGCCGTACCGTACAGTTATCCATGCTTACTTGGGACAAAGTAACAACTGGTCAAACTTAATTCTCTATGCAAATGTTTAGAAATTGTGGATCAAGTAAGGGTAAATCAAATTCTCCATTCCTACACTTTTAACTGCAATGTCATTCTCCATTCCTACACCTTTAACTGCAATGTCATTCTAGGACTAGATGACCAATGCACATGCTATTCACGTGTTTTGATACATCTTAAGCATTGGTCGTAAAAAACTAGGACTACGTGAGCAATACACGCATCTTATTCATATAATTTTGCTACATCTTATGCATTTCAGTGGGTATAACAGCAAAAACAGCACCTGTAAGATTTTCTGGAGCCACTATTTGTCAATAATTCTACAACGGGAAATCCAGAGGTTAGACCGTTTATGCCTTTATCAAAGCTTTCACGTGGACCTGGCTAACTTCCTGTTCGCATACTCTTTGGCAATACTAATTTTTTTTTTTTTTACCAATACTAATTGCACTCTTGCTGTGATGCAGAGAAAATTCCTCAAGAAGAGTCTGGCTTTCTTCCAATGTTAGATCACCATGACAACCCTGTACACAACAATGAACATTTTTTTGTAAACTGGAATCCAAATGCATTTTCAACTCACTATATATTATATAATTTGGAGTTAGATATTTGTATAATTCACATCATTGAACTAAGGACATATTTTCCATATCAGATATGAATGTGCTCACCCAAAATTCGCGACGATTTCACCATCATCTTAACAAAAATGGTGTATTGAAAAGAATATAAACCAATGAGATTCCCAAAAAGTAGATGCCAATGAATGAAATAGTACAACTACTTCAATAACTGACCAAATTGAGAAAAAAACGAGTAAACATAAATTTCGTAGTATGAAGACATTAGTGGAAGTAATGCTGCCACATCTTGTAAAAGGAACGGCCTTACTACCAACTGGTAAACAGAACTCCAAAATGTCTTAAGATCTATAATGGACACACAATGTGTAATTTTCAGTTATCCTGTATAGCAACTGATCATCAACTACAAAGCAAAATGAAAACATTCGCCAAAGTGATTCATTTTGGGATCGTGAAATTTAGCACAAAAAAAAACCGTAGTATGTGCTGGAAACCAGTTATTACCAAGCAAGAAGTCCTGCCACAGATGGCATGGTGCATGAGAATGCCAGCAGCAACAGAAGCATTGAAAGAATCCACCATGCCTTTCATAGGAAACATTATAATGATCAAAATGTCCATTTCGCTATCGATGATGTGCAAAAATCAATTTGACGGATGTAACTTGGGAATGATCTTTAGACATTTTTCTAGTTAACACCTATATTGATGATTGAAACTTGTGAGTTAACTGAAGACAGAAAATGACTCTACATCACTTAAGTATTAATGCAAGCAAGAGACTGAACATAATCAATAATTTATGAATCAGAAGAATATTTTTCCAATGTTGAGGTCGAGCTGATACAATAACTAGTCTGGCAGGCCTATCCATTCTTTCAGGCAGCATTTCAAGACAGGCAGGAAGAATGCACAGGAAAATCTTATCACTTTCACAACAGCAAGCAGAGGCAAAACCAGATTTTGGATGAAGTAAGGTCAGTATACGGCTAACTATGGTATCAACTGGTAAGTCATATTAAAACCCTAATTAATCAACTTCATTTCATCATCAAAAAACTAGTTTGAAAAATGACAAAAAAAAAATAGTATGGATTAATTACATGAATTGAAAATTTGATACAATAGGAATTTTTCCAGCTTAATGTGAAAATCCAAATAAAATTGTTTCATAAATTCCCAACATTAAAAATATACTTGTCTTAAATTTTCACATTTGCCAACGAGTAGTATTTTCATTTATATCAATAGCCTTCCCACACTTAATACGTCAATGAGGGTCCATTTGGATTTGAGCATAAGGAAACATATTTTCAACCAGCCTCTAAATAAATCTATTTGCTTTAAATTGTTTGAACTTCCAAATTGTGCAAACGCAAAAGTCTAAAATCGAAAGAAAACTAGTGAGAACAACTGTAGTCACCTATTTTCATTTCCTACAACTATTGCGGTTGGGCACGACCAGTCCATATCATAAATGGAAACCTGCACAAAGCACCAGAGCCTCTGTCATATGTATGCTCAAAAAAGAGAACTTTTGCACTGGTGAAATATAGAAAAATGCAACTTTATGATTACTGAATTTCAGAAACAGAAGAAGCAGGATTTATTGGTACCACAATTCCCAAATGCATTGTGGCAATATGATAAGCACGTGACTTGAAAGCTTTGAAGCACTGCTCGGTAGAGTTCCAAAGTTCGATATCTAACCATTTCTCAGCTCCCATGCTCACATGACAATTGTCTCTGTACCTGTGAGTCACATGAGGTATCCCATTATAGTTAAACAAGGGGGGTCTACCCTTTCAGTTTAAAGCTTCAATTTTGCAAATTGGGAAGACCTAGGCTGCCCAAAGAAACTTTCAGGAATCAGTACAGGTTCTATAGCATGCTAGAGTGTTCATAAAACTCATTACAAACATAATTCTGCATCTCTAGTAAAATCTTACAATTGACCCTATAGCATAGGATAATATTTAACAAGTGTTTCCACAATTCCTAATTCCTTAGGAGTGATGTACTACTTCAAACTCTATCCAAACCAAAATGCAAGTATCACACTTTCTCCAGGAGCCACCTGAACATAACTTTGCAAATTTTGGTGGGATGGTGGTCCAATCAAATGCAATATACTCTGAATACAATATCAAACAATAAGTTGTTATACTAAACAAAGTCATAATTAGAAACAAAAAACACAAAGTAATTCTCCTGTAAAATCAATGCCTTTTTCACCTCAAATCTTGTTGCACCTTTTCGAGCTGTCAAAGGGCACAACATGAACTGAATGGAACCCTAGCGCATCCACCGACCGAAATGTCGCAGAAACATTCCCGAAATCACACAATCCCTCAACCACCTAACACACCGAATAGCTCTGATTCTTTGCCACATTCCGAAACCTCTCCTTCCTTATATCCAATATCTGCGGGTCAAGCGCTTCCAACACTTCACCGCTATTTAAATGCATACTTCCGGCATCAAATTTATCGAGATATGGAAACCATCGTCCCGATTGGCTAAACTGGTTTTTACTATCCAAATCAGACCTGTGTCCCATTTTCAATACCTGTTTATCTGAACTCTATCAGGCTATAGCCAGGAGTCCTTTTAAGACTTCTCACCTTGGCCATAGCTCTTACCTGGGCTACTTCCGTCCACTTCTCTCCTCCTGCATAAATATTTGATACCAAACCATAAGTGCTTGGGTTTTGAGGCTCCAAATCCAAAAGCCACCTTCCCACTATATCCCCCAACTCATAATTTCCATGAACTCTGCAAGCAGCAAGCAAAGCACCAAGTGCAGAAGCACTTTGTCTTGGTGGCAGACATTGCAACAGATCATAAGCTTCTTCAAGCAGACCTGCTCTGCTTAATAAGTCTATCATACACCCATAATGATCTTCCGATGGAATCATTGAATACTCTTCTTTCATGGATCTGAAAATATGCAGACCCTCTTCTACCAAGCCAGAATGACTACAGGCGGCAAGTACTGATCTGAAGGTTAAGTCATCAGTCACAACATTCTCTTTTTTCATTTGGTCAAACAATTTGAGAGCCTGGACACATCTCCCATGCATTCCATATGCAGCAATCATTGTGTTCCAAGAGACCAAACACCGTCGTCCAGCCATGTGCTCAAATAAAACTCTAGACATGCCTAACTTTCCGCATTTGCTGTAAGCAGTAATCAGAGAATTAATGACAGGTATCCCTATGTTCAAGGATACACGCAGCACATGACAATGAACTTCCTTCGCTAGATTTAGACATCCAAGCAGAGCAAATGCTTGAAGCAGACTTATTAATGTGACAGAGTCGTGACTCAGATTTTCTCTTTGCATTAGCCAGAACAAGGTTATAGCTTCATCAGCACGACCTTGATGCAAATAACCCATCATCATTAATGTCCATGACACCAAATCCTTACATCTTTTGTTTTTGAAGATTCGGCTTGCACAGTGTACAAAACCACATTTCGCATACATGTAAATGATCTGATTAGCAATTTCCGTGTTTGATCCAAACCCACGTCTAAACACATATCCATGGATGCACTTGCCTTGTCTTATGTCTTTCAGATCAGATAATGCAGAAAGTATACTTATAATGGTGCCAGGGTTCAGTCTAATACCTATACCAACCATTTCATAAAATACTTCAATGGCCCGACAAGCAAACCCATTCTCAAGATAACCAGCTATCAGCACATTAAATAAGATAACATCCTTTCCTCAATTCTATTGAAGACTTCCCTGGCCTGGATTAAATGGTTGCATTTCAAATACATATCAATCAGAGCTGTGGTAGCAACAATATCAAGTTGAGCACCAGTTCGCACAATATAAGCATGGATGATCTTACCTACGAGCAAATTCTCCAAGTCAGCATAACTCAAAAGCCCATTTGCTAAAGTAACCAAATCAAGCTCATAATTTCCTTGGACCATTTGAAAGAAAAGATGCAATGCCTCTAGGGGCGGCCCCAACTGAAGATGACGAGAAATCAAAGCATTCCAGGAACCCACAGTCCTTGTGCCCATTCTGCCAAAAACTGCGGCCGCCATATTTGGTGGCCCACACTTCATATACACGTCCATCAGACTTGTTTCAAAGACTTCATCTGAACAACCAATACCTCTTCTAATAGCATACCCATGAACTGATTGACCCTCTTCTAATGCTCCTAACTCTGACGCTGCCTGAAGTAAGCTCACTAAGGTCACCCGATTAGGATCAATTTCTTCCATCTGCATACGATAAGCAACTCTAAAAGCCTCATATGCTCGGTGATCACCAACTTGAGCATAGCCTGTAATCAAAGACGTATAAGCAACAATATCTCTCTCAATTATTTCATCAAACGCTTTAGCTGCTTCCTCAATATCACCACATCTTGAATACAGCCCTATGAGAGATGATCCCACAAACCTATTGATATTTAATCCAAACTTGAGAGCATCAGTATGAATACCTCTTGCAAATTCTAAGTCACCCAACTCAATACAGCTTTTCAAACCAAATGCAGTGGCTGAACTATGAGTAGGGGTGTTAGTGGACCCAAGGGGGGCGGGGTGTAGTCTCCATCCCCGTATCCGCTTAAAAAAATTCCGTTCAATTCACCCCGTTAGCGGATATAATTTTTATTTTCATTTCCGTCCGCGGGTAAATTTCAAATCCCTATCCCCGCTTCCCCTATACCCGCCCAAGCCCAAGGCATATAACATGAAATTTGTAATTCTCTCTCCTATTCTCTCTCTTTTTGAGCAGTCATAAGAGAGAATAGTAAAAACTAAAAACTAACAGAATCCAAGCAAAATATGAGAAATCTGCAATAATAAATGCAGTGCAATGAATAGAGTCAATAATCTCCCCCAACCTGAGTGCTTAGCGTTGTGGGTTTGAGATTAAAACCTTAAATCTTCTTGACTAAAACCTTAAAACCTTAGCGTTGTGGGTCTGAGATTAAAACCTTAAAACCTTTTAAGGGATTTACATTGAAGAAGTCGGAATACAGCATCTATGGTGGAGAGAGAGAGAGAGTGTGTGTGTGTGTGAGTCTGAAACATTATAGCCATCCTGGAATGCGCTCAAACGAGAATGTGAGGAGATGCTGCTGGACTGTTTTCTAGTTCTTTCTTCGCTAGAATAGCCTAAGTTCTCAAACCTAAATCCATCTTTCCATTCACTTCCAAATTCAACAGCAGCTTCAGTAGACTCTTATATTCATTGTCTATACACTTTTGTATTTTTTCTCACCACATGCAACAAATTTTACTTTTCAAAAAAAAAATAAAAATAAAAATAATATTTGTGAGAACATAACGAGACATAAGTAGCAGCAATAATATGAGTAAAGACTTACTTTTCACTTTTTAAGGTTCTTTATTTGTCTTTAACATATATACAGACAACATCCTCTTATTCTTTTTCTGTGTACTAACCACTAATATATCCAATATACACAACGTAAGTATAAATAAATTAAAAAAAAATTGGAATGCTTTTGTTTTTCTTCAAGTGACAAGTTGCATTTACTGTTCTGACTTCTGAAGTATAATCATGTCGCTAATGATCACTGTTGCCCTTCATTTATGAGCAGTGGCCATGCCACTTGGAGTTGTGGGTATGCCAAAGGAGGAGGGGGAGGAGAAGGAGACATGGTGTGACACGCAAAGTTCTTATTGTTGAACTTGCAAGGAGGACCACCGCATTTGGGGATGTAGGTGCACCCATTTGACTGCAGAGACTGTAACATAAGATTTTTGTTTTTCAACCGGTCTCTTTCTTCTCCATCTAGCAGTCTGCAAGCTTGATCTGGTTTGGTGCTTAGAAGGAAAGCAATTACTAGAACATAACTTAGAGATCTCATCTTGTAGGTAGACTAAGCAAAGAGTGAATAAAGGTATGGTGAATATAAATGCAAAGATATGTTATATTTATACCAATCAAGTCATGTAAATTGTATATACGACTTGACTTTTTCATGTTTTTAAGTTTGATAGTAAAGGTTTTGAATATTAACTGATGGGCTTTGGGAAGAAATTAAGAAAATTGAAATTGAATGGGTCAGAAATGAAGAAATTAGCTGGTTTTACCCTCAATACTGAAAGCCTTCGAGCATTATTTTTTTTTTACTTTTTGAATGAATACGTATTCCATAAAAATCACATTTTCTTTTTGTTAGGTTTTTCCTTGGTCATTGCATTTGCTTTTTTTTTTTTTTTAAGATCATAAAATAATACGAGTAAATATTCAATATAACGGTGATATATTGGTAGTTATTGAAGTTTGTGAGGTTCATATATTTATTTATTTATTACTATTGAATGGTGAAGTTACGTGATGACAGAGACATATTATCATGTTTACAATGAATATTTTCTCAAAAGGTAATGTTATATGAACTTTATTTAGTGCTTTTATTTGATGACTTTATCATTCTCTGTTGTTAGATTGACAGTGAACCCCACTATTAGTTCAGACTTTGTTAGCAAAATAACTACAACAGATTAGAAGGCTTTGATGATGTATTTACTCCCCTTAAAGAAATTATGCCCCCACTATGTTGCTGCTGGATTTGTGGCAAATTCCTCTAAGATTAAAAAAGCCAAATAAAATTTTAGATAACAAACTCTAAAATTCTCCCAAGAACAGAATAGAGAAATGTTTTGTATATTTTTATTGAAGTATTTGTATAGGTATTTATAATATCTTAGAGATGTAACGAAGAGACACAACTCTTGGGTCAAGAGACATGTAGCTGTTAACTAACTGCTTAATTAATACAAATTATTAATTGTTTATAAGCTTCAAGCCCAAGATGCCCCAAGTGCCCATCTTTTGATTTTAAATATTATTTTATTTAAAACCTAATCAAGGCACATTGATTTGAAATATTTGGAGCTTCCCTCCAAATCTTCCCACCATCCAAACTTGTAAAATTTGGTGTGTTTCTTCTTTTAAACTCTTACACTCCCCCTCAATTTTTCAATGTGGGATATCTTACATTACTAACTATTTCAAACAATCTCCCACTTAGATAGTAATGTAAGTAATCAAAATCAACTAAAGTTTATGCATATAGAAGATGTATTTCGACTTAAACCTGCTATTAGTATAAACATTTCAAAACCTTGTCAAAATCAATGGTTATTTAAACTTATTAAACCTTGATTTTATACAACAAGATCGGAAATGTCATACACATAAACTTACAAGTTTCTTTAAATGTGTTCACCGTGAGCTTTAGCACCATATTATGGTCTTGTACTACCTCCTAGTTTCATGAACACTTACAAAAGTTTTATTTTCAAACTCTTGATAGAAGCGGCACCACTTATTGTGTTCACATAGGTGAAGAGCTATTAAAGTTTCAAAATTTTGAACTTTCTTGTTCATAAAACCGAACACAAAGTCTTCATTAAGAATAATTAATATTCAACCACCTTTTACATAAGCACTATATATAAAACCTTGTGCTTGCTAACAATCACTATTAACTTGTTATGACCACTTAAATCTTTAAAAATTTCTAAGCAACAAGAAAGGTAGGGTTTCCATTATTAGTGACAAATTTAGAATAGTTTAAGATCCATTGCATTCGTAATGCTTTTAATCATATCTCTCGAGAGTCCTTTAATGAATGGATTAGCCATGTTTTTACCAAACCTGACATAGACAACTGTGATTATACCATTAGAAAGTAGTTGCCTAATATATTCATGTCTTAAAGAAATATGTCTAGATTTACCATTATAAATCTTGCTAAAAGCCCTAGACATAGTTGCCTGACTATCACAGTGCAAAGAGACTGCTGGCATCGGTTGTGGCCACAACTTTATATCTAACAATAAATTTCTCAGCCATTTCGCCTCTTTACCTGCCGTTGCCAACACAATAAATTTAGATTCCATTGTGGAATAAGTAATACACGTCTGTTTCTTAGAAGCCCATGATATAGCTCCTCCACCTAAAGTGAAAATCCAACTAGACGTTGATTTGTTATCATTGATATTAGTTATCTAACTAGCATCAATATAGCCTTCTAGTACCGAAGGGAATTTTTTATAAAACAAGGTAAATGACTTTGTCCTTTTAAGATAACAGAGAACTCTTCCAATAGCTCTCCAATGTTCGGTACTAGTATTACTTGTATATCTAAAAAGTTTGCATACAGAAAAGGCAATATCAGGTCTAGTACAATACATAACATACATTAAACTACCAATTGCACTTGCATAGTCTAATTGACTAACAGATCTACCCGAATTTTCTGCCAACTTGTTGGAAACATCAAATGGGGGTATTAGCTTCTTTAATTCCCAAGTGGTTAGACTTGGAGAGAATCTTATCAATGTAATGAGATTGGCACCAAGCAAAACCCCCACTATGTTTCTTAACTTTAATCCCTAAGATAGTATCGACTTCTCCCAAATCTTTCATTTTAAATTGAGAAGTCAATTATTTCTTAGTATCATTTACTCCTTGCAAATTGGTTCCTATGATTAACATGTCATCAACATAGAGGCAAACTATTACACCATAGTCTTTAGTAAACTTGGAGTAAACGCATCTATCTGCTCCATTATGATTAAAATCATGAGATAATATGACACTATCAAATTTCTCATGCCACTGTTTAGGAGCTTGTTTTAATCCATACAAGGATTTCACCAATTTGCAAACCTTTTTTTCATTACCAAAAAGTACAAATCCTTCAGGTTGTTCCATATATACTTCCTCATCAAGATCACCATTTAAGAATGTTATTTTTACATCCATTTGATGGATGTATAAATCATATATTGATGCTAAAGCAAACAACACTCTTATTGAAGTAATTCTTGCCATCGGAGCATATGTGTTAAAATAATCAACTCCTTCCTTTTTTCTAAATTTTTTTGCCACTAGTCTTGCTTTGAAGGTTTGTAGAGAACCATCATTATTATATTTTCTCCTAAACACCCATTTACATCCGATTGGTTTACAACTAGGTGGTAAGTCAACCAATACCTATGTTCCATTTGATAGAAGTGAATCCATTTCATCATTTATTGCTTCATTTCAAAAACTGGAACCTCTTGATGCCATTGCATCATTATGAGTTTTAGGATCTTCTTCCAAAAGCACAATAATGGGTATCTTATTTAAAATCTCATCTCTACTTCCTTCAACCAAGAAGACTATTGCTTGAGAAGAAATAAAAACAGAATCCAAGTTCTTCTATTTTCTTACCCTTTGACTTCTCCTAGGTTCACTAGGAGATTCAACTCGTTTTCGTTTATTATTTAAAGAAGAAATCTGATCCATATTAATGTCTTGTGTAATTAGAGGTTCAACATTTTATCTATTCGATTGTTGATTGACATTTGAATTTTCAAGAAAACTTGTTTCTAAAAATTCAACATCTCTAGACTCCATGATAACATTCGAGTCTATATCCAACAATCTATATGCTTTTAAATTTTCAGCATAGCCCACAAAAACACTCTTAAGAGCTCTAGGTCCTAATTTGGTTCTTTTAGGATCTGGAACTCTATAATAGGCTATACAACCCCATACTCTCAAATAGCTTAAGTTTGGTCTTCTTCATTTCCATATTTCATATGGAGAAGTTTTTGTTTTCTTTGAGGGTATTCTACTGTGCACATGGCAAACTGTTAATAAAGCTTCTCCCCATAGATTTGTTAGTAGTTTAGCATGCATAAGCATAGCATTAATCATATCTATCAATGTTCTATTCTTTCTTTCAGCCAAACCATTTTGTTATGGAGTGTAAAGTGCACTCGTTTGATGAATCAAACCATTTTCTTCACAAAAAAATGTAAATTCAATTGAAAAATATTCACCACCTCGATCACATCGTAGGATTTTAATTTTCTTTTCCAAGTGATTTTCAACCAAGGTTTTATAACGTTTAAACATATCAAATGCTTGATCTTTAATTCTCATTAAATAAACATGAGTAAACCTAGAATGATCATCAATGAAAGTAATAAAATATCTATTTCCTCCTCTAGTTAAATGATCATTTAATTCACATATATAAGAATGCACAAGTTCAAGTGTTTCAGTTGTTCTTTCATTCTTTGGAAAAGGTTTCTTAGTCAATTTTGCTTGTATGCATATTTCACATCTTCCAAAATTTCATTTGTACATGGAATTAAACCTTGCCTAGACATATACCTATTTAATCCATAATTAACATGTGATAAACAAGCATCCCATAAATTAAAAGGAGACTCAAGAATATAAACTAAAACATCAACTTTATTAATGCTGAACTTAAACATGTCATCACATGAATATCCTTGTCCAACAAAGACACCATTCTTAGAAAATATAATTTTTTTTCTACCTCTAAGACAGCCTTCAAGCCCTTCTTGCACAACAAACTTGCAGATATCAAATTCTTTTTCACATCAGGAACATGAAATACATTAATTAAGATCAGTTTCTTTCCAAGGTAAACTGCAGTTCAACAATCCCTTTTCCATACACCTTGGCAGTTTCATGATTTTCCATCAGAACACTTTCATCCTTTACTGCAACTTCATAGTTCTTGAACAGATTTTTGTCATTACAAACATGCACTGTCGCACCAGAATCATACCACCAATCTGCAGTCTTGTTAGTTGTTGCCATGTTACATTCTATAATTATGCTGATTTTAAGTTCAGCAACCATAGCTATAATTTCAGAAGGACTTGGAGGACGTTCAACAATATTGGCCTTCTTTTGTCCAGCGTTTGCCTGTGTCTTCAATTTCTTATAGAACCTGCACTCTTTCTTGAAATGGTCATTCTTGCCACAAAAAAAAACACGTCTTGTTCTTCTTTTTGTTGGCAGAATTATTACTTAAAGATTCAGCATACTTCCTTTTATTTCCATAAGTATTACCAGTCTTTGTTGATTTCTTTGTATTAGACTCAATATTATTTACTTTAGAACCAGACTTTGAAGCATTTTTATTCTCACATCTGCGAGTTTCTTCTTCTATTTGGATATGCTTCATGAGTTGGTCTATGGTAAAATTTTCAGAAGTGTGCAACAATTTCTTTCGATAATCGTTCCAAGTAGTAGACAATTTTGCAATTATCGCAGCCACTTGAAATTGTTCAAACACTTCTATTTTAAAATCCTTGAGTCTAGATACTAGGACAAGCAATTCATCTACTTGTTCCATTACAGATTTATTATCAAAAATTTTGAATTCAAAAAATTTCATATTGAGAAATCTATCCGTACTTTGCTTGACAGATGTATATTTCTTCTCCAAGGCACTCTAGATTTCTTGTGGGGATTTGATTGAACGAAACAGATCGTACAATCGATCAAACAATGAATTTAGAATATAGCCTCTGCAGCGAACTTCATCCTCCATGCGTTCCTTACGGGTTGTTATAGTTTCTTCATCTTCTTTGTCAGATGGTTCAAGAATAGTTGGCAAATTTCCACTTAGCAGATACGCAACACCCAATTCAGTAAGCAAGAAAAATAATTTATCCTTCCAGCGTGTGAAGTTCGTTCCATCAAAACGATCCAACTTGAACACTTCGTGATTGAACTTGAAAATAAAATTCGAACCAATAACCAAACCAGTAGCCTCCATTGTTGTATAACTACAACAAATTAGACGACTTTGATCGTGTATTTACTCTCCTTAAGAAAATTATGCCCCCCTATGTTGCTGCTGGGTTTGCAGCAAATTCCTCTAGGATTAACAAAGCCAAATAGAATTTTAGATAGCAAACTTTAAAATTCTCCCAAGAACAGAACAAAGAAACATTTTGTATATTTTTATTGAAGTTTCTACTGGTAGCTTAGGAGGCACGGTCCATATGTTTCATGATTTGGAATCAGTGCAAGCAGAAGATTCGACGGAGTTATTTATAATAATGCGGTAATTTTTATATTTTATTATTGATTTATGAAATTTTTGAACTTAATTATTAAATTAAGATGCTTTTTAAAAATGGGACAATAATCTCTTTTGTTAGAAAGCGGAGTCAACCACCCCACTTTTAAATAAAAAAAATGTTAGTTAAATATGAAATTTGTGTGGACAATAAGTGAAAAGCGTGTTTATTGAACGCGCTTTTAAGCAAAAAAAAAAAAAAAAAAGTGTTTAGTAAACACGCTCTTCATCTATTATAATTGCAACAAAATATTGTGGGCAATAGGTCAAAAGTGTGTGTAGTAAACATCCTTTGCCAAAAGGTGTGTTTAATAAACACATTTTTATCTGAGATTACTACAACTACTGATCAAAATTTTTATTTAAAACGAGGTTATTGTTCTGTTTTCAAATAAAAACGGGATTTTTGACTCCGCTTTTAAAAAGTTTCACATTGGGGGTAAATGACTCAGGTTGGACGCTATATTTAGATGAGATTTAACTTCTCAATTCTATGGGAACCTAACTAATAAAACAAAAATAAAAATTAGGACTGCACTAGTTGCCTAAACCCAACCAAAAGTTATAGGTTCTTTTTTCTCTTTGTGTGTTAGACGGACCAGTTCATCTGAAGATTGAGCAACCCATAACTTGGCCATATGACTGACCCTAATTGCCCTCTACTGAGCCATAATCGAGTTTTCAATTTGATAATTATATTGAATATAGACTTTTACAGAATTATAAAATTATAAGTTGAGGTTTTAAAGTCAAACATTGGACAAAAAAGAACACTATTTGACTGAACTAAAATTCTTGATCGGTTGGAGTGTTCTGGCCTAATAAATTGATGAAAAAATCGCCTAATAAACCTAAGTCCAAATGGACTTTACTTCTTTTTCTCTAAATCCAACAAAAGCTGAAGTTTTCAGCCCTAGAACTTTAAATAACCTAAATGGTATTGGTGTAAATAATTGAGAAAATTGGGTGTGTATATTTTTTAAGACTTATTTAAAAAAAAGTTCACTGATAAGATTTTTACTCTATTAAGTTCACTTATATATAAATATCTTGTTATTAAGTACACAATTCATATTACATTTTTTCTGTATTACCTAATTACCCTTTCTTAAATAATGCATAACTGATTGACAATTTATTTCTTTTCAAATATGTAAAAATTTGATTTGAATTTATCATTCATTTAATTTTTGAACATTTATTCTTTCACGCTCTTTGCCTATTTTTCTCTATCTCTCTCTCTGTTACTCTTTCTCTCTCTCCCTCATTCTCTCTTTGTTCCTCTCACTCTCTCACCTATTTTATCTCTCCCTATTTTCTCTCACCATTACTCTCTCTCCTTAGAAAAAATATTCATCACAAACGTGGTAGTACGTGATAATGCTGATGTAGTATCACTAACCAATTATATCAAGATAAATAAGCAAATGCCCCCCCCCTAAAATTAATAACCAATCCACTCATTCTTCTTTCATGTAAGGAAATAATTACTCACTTGGTATTTTATTATTGGTTGATGATACCACGTTAGCATTGTTGACATGGTAGCACTGTTGCATTCAATAGTTACTCATCTCCCTATGTTCCCTCTCTCTCTCTCTCCCCCTCCTATTGATAATTTATTTTCTTTTCAAATATGTAAAGATTTGATTTAATTTTTTTATTCATTTGAAATTTGAACATTTATTCGTAAATCAATTCACAATTTATTTTTCTATCATTGCTATTTCCTATATTCTCGAGTTGTGGACTTTCTCATTCGGTTCCAAACTAGTTGAAGGAATTATGATATGGTTCCAATCTTAACTTTCTGATTTGGTTCCAAATGTTGTTTTCTCTAAAGAGATACACTTAACAGGTACAAGTTGCACTGGTTATTCACTACACACAGTGATTACAAAGAGATATAACAAATAGATACACCTAATAGATGTACCAAAGAGACACACCTATTAAATGTACCAATGAGATACACCTAATAGGTGCACCAAAGAGATACAGGAGAAATCCAAAGAGAAACACTAAAATAATGCACCTAATTGATGCACAAAATTGATGCAAGAAAGTGATACACGAAAGAGATACATCAAACAAATACACCAAAATAGAAACACTAAAATAATATTCCTAATTGATGCACAAAATTGATACAAGAAAGTGATACACTAAAGAAATACATCAAATGGATACACCAATAAGGTGTATCACAAAAAATCAAAAATTTTATAATTTCAAACTAAAATAATCAAGTCAAATCTTTACATATTTTAAAAAAAAATAAATAATCAATGAGAAAGTGAGATAAAATAAAGAGAGTAACAGTGAGACAACATAGGGGGAGAAAGAGTGAGAGAGGAACAGAGAGAGAGGGAAAAAATATAGAGGGGTTGTGATATAATTGTTTCTAAGTGTCGGTTGTTGCAAGAGTTACTCTTGTAGAATGAGTTTTTGGTCTTTATCCATCAAAATTCACTTATGCCCAATAAATTTTCATTAGTATCCTTTTACTCAAATAAGTCTATATTTGTATACCGACTTCTATTTTTCCCTAAATAATTCAAAATCAAGTGAAAACTTTGTATTTTGCCAGGCTAATGCACCTACCCCAAAAAAAAATAAAAGGCGCATAGCCTTAATTATGGTCCTCCTTGTAGTGGGCTGGACCGAGACTTGGCCCAACGGATTGTCAAGCTTTCGGATTTTCCCGTGTGAGTCTTTAACTTTGTCTGAGTCTTAATGTAAGGTGACCAATCTATGAGTGTGATCATAAATAACACAAAATTGTCCTCTATTAAAGTAATAGTAATGACCGCAATCTAAATGGTGGTTTCACTTTGTGACACTGATGAAACTAATAAGGAATGAGAACCAAAATTCAATTTTGATGATAGCATAAATTATGCTTGAGCCCATTTCACTAAGACCCATCGATATGAGCCTCAGTTACATGGACTCGACTTGGACCATTTATTGTCAACTAATCCATTCCAAATCACCAAGCAATATCAGAGCAGTTCGACATCCATGAAGCTAACTCGCACTTAGCTACTATGAGAAGAGGAAGAGCTCGACATAAAACCCTATCTTGGGTAGCAGGATACTGCCTCAAGTATGTCATCTTAGTGCTTCTAAAATCCCACATGTCGTACAGATATGAATGTCCCTAACGGCCAAATATTCCTCAATAATTCTAACAGATCGATGAGGCCACACCCTCAAGGAAGAAAACAAAAATCAACCTTATATAAATAGAAGGGGATGCCCTACGGTAATGGGATCGATCCTCACTCTCTATAATTACTCTCTTCTACCTCTTCAAAGCAATACAATGAACACCGGAGCAAGAGATTCTATTGACAATGGACTAGCCTAACTATTCAGTTTGGTGAAACATTCACTCTTATCTATTTTTTTTTACCCTGGTAGATTTCACAACCGACACACACAATTGTCCTGTGCACAAAACCCTATCACTCACTATTTTCATGCACCATCATCGGATTTTATTTTAGTAGTTGTTTGGTTCTAAAGTTTTATTTGCTGACCAAATATTTTGACCTTGATTTGAGATATGATTAGCTTCAAGGCAAGGATTTGAAATTGGAAATAGAATTTTTTTCACAATTGATCCTTTGTAAGACCATTTTTCACAATTTTTGGTGCACACACACACACACAAATATATATATATATATATATATATTATGACGCCCCTAAAACCGGAAGTCCTTTTTAAACCGTTGACCACTCATCAACCCGCGAAAATAACCGTGCTTGTCGCACGACCCGACATCATGTCAATCGTATCTAGGAGTGTCAAACGTGTCAGGTTAAACTGTTACGTGTCGGGTTAAACGGGTGACAGGTGAAAAATATATAAACTCGTATACGACATGTTTAATAAACGGGTAAAAAATCTCAACACGAACACGACCCGTTTAATAAACAAGTAACACGACATGACTCGTTTAACCCGTTTAATTTTGAAAAAATTATATCAACAAATTTTAATACTCCACTTTTTTATTGTCAATTGCACTTACCTCAAAAAAGAGGAATTTTTAGTCAAATCTCATAAAAATAAGACTTGAAGGCTTTAAAAAAAAAGTAAGAGGTCATTGTTTTTTATAGGCAACTCAACCCTGCTCATCTCCCCTCATTTTTCAATGTGAGACAAAAACAAAAGACATTGGTTTGCCTTTGTCTTTGAAGTGCTCCTCATTTCCTCTCATTTGTCTTTAAACTATTACTTGTTTTTTTCTTGCTAATTTTTTAAAATAATTATTAATTTATTATTATATTAATTTTATTTAAACGGGTAAACGTGTAATAAACGGTTTGACATGTCTTACCCGAATACGACCCATTTATTAAACGTGTTTGGCGTGTCAACCCATTTACAACCAAAACCTATTAAGATCTCACTCAAACCCCCTTAATTCGTGTGAGTTAATCGGGTCGTGTCGAATTTTGACAACCCTAATCGTATCCTTTTAACCGGGATTATAACTCACATGTGTAACTCGTGTTCGTTTAACCATTTAATCCAATCGAGGTCCAATGTGCCTCAATATACCTCATTTACTGTTCATTTGTATCATTGAAACCAAAGAAATCAAAGTCCAAAAGCCTAGCACTTTAGTTTTAAAATATCAAAATTTAAGAAAGCGTACCAGTACGACATACCGGTATGATTTGCCTACTGGACCTCTCCGTACTGGTACGCCATACCGGTAAGCTGAACCTACTGGACCTCTCTGTACCGGTATATCATACCGGTATGCTTTGCCCAATTTTGTCAGTTTCACCTATTTTTCATGTCCAATCCATTTCAAACCATCTCTTTTTCATCCAAAACATGCATAATGGAGTTTTATACATTATACATGATCCACACAAGTTCTATCACATGTGATTTCATACATTTATATGTCAAAACGTAGTTTTAACAAAAGTTTTACAAAATTTCAAAACAAAAACTATATTCCGGCTTTCTTCATCCATGGAGCTCGAATTAGGAGTCTTCCACCGGTGTGTTTTTTGCACCTAAAATGTTTTACACACATGCAGTAAAAGGTGAGCTACGCTCAGTAGAATATTTTCTATAGAGGCTACTCTCCACTTAAGTGCATATGCAATATTTATATGTAACCATCAACCATCACATTACATTCCAACCAAGAAAATACATTTCTATATTGGAATTCTACCTTGTCATGCTATGCAATGAGATGAGACTCACCCATGCATCTTAACTCGAGTTCTCACTGACTCCCACAACACAATGTAATGCATGTGTGTAAAACATTTGTCATTGGTGAAATACATCCAATGATCACTTTGAATCAAAAGTCATGTGTTTATAAAACCAATTCATTGTTGGATATTTCTCATCAAATGAATATTTTATAAAACAAAATCTTGTGTCTTTGTTGAGTATCGGATTCAGGAATCACACCTTTGACTCTGTACATCATTACACTTTTCTGGAATTTCACCGACAGGGGAATGTATGTACCAAGTAGCCGGGTTTTGCACATGAGGGAGAGTCTAGCCCTTCTTTCTATACCTGACACAAGTTTTTTCTCATGCGACTCTACGGGATCTTGGATCCAACCTTACCGAGTCCACATATCAATCACCAGGTGTGGTGTTTGGTTAAAAAATGCATACACACCCACACTCATGCCTAAAGCCCATGAATGTGATGTTAACTTCATGTCCAATATGCAATGAATATCAAATAAGAAATTTCAATAACCATATCATACCCATATGTAATGAATGCTACATGGATTATTTCTATCACATTTCAACACTTACATTTCCAAATATAAATCACATCATAAACATATGATTTCAACATACCATAACATCCAAACATGTTATTCCCATTTCATCAAAATGACAACTTCAATCATTCAAGACATTTATCAAATACTCATACAAGGCACAATTTATATAAAAGCACAACATGCCCACTTTTTATCACATAACTTAAATATCACAATAGGTAATTTTTACATACCTAATTCCAAAATAAAATGTATTCTACCCATTTCTATTCCCGTTTTCTCATTTCCATAATCATAGGTAAGTCAAGACTCATTCAACCCTTCCCTATGGACACCACAGGCAAGAAATAAATCAAAATATGAAAAATCCTACCTCTTGAAGTGTAAAACGAAAGGGAGAGAAGCCTCAAGAACAACTCCCAAGCCCCAAGACTTGATTTTTCTAAAATCTCCTCTTTGGATCTTCGGTGAAATTCGTCGTTCTTGGTACGTACGCATAACCCTCGTCGATATGATCGACTTTAATTCTTGATCTGAATGATTCTGACCGACAGAACTCCAAAAATCGCAAGGAGAAGTCTTGGATTTTGATTTTTCTCTTCTCCTCTTCCAACGTGTGAGACTAGCTGATATGAGGAGATATTTTCCTCAAAAAAATCTGATTTTAGTTGATATTTATAGTCTCAAATGTGCGGTCCACGTTACACCGTATTATTTCCAATTTTCGGATCTGTTTTTGGTCTCGAAACGATTTATTTTATCTCGGTTTAAGTTTAAATTAATTTTTTTTAACTTTAATTCAATTATAAGTAAATTTTATAATTTTCATTTATGGGGACATTGGTGAAGTCATTCACCATCTAGTAATTCGATGAAAATTGACATGATAATTAGATTTCATGAGACGAATCCAACGATGAAGTCCATTTCGTCATCCGAGCTCTAGAGAAATATTGATTTTAAATTCACATTATAGTAATAAATTATCATTTTACCTTTTTTTAGAAAAAGTTCAAATTTACCTGAATTATATATATGTGTGTGTGTGTGTGTGTGATTATGAACTGTTAACTCTTTTGCTAATTCACCAGGCCGAAATGGGTGTAAACAAGGCTTTCTAATGCTCTATGTCTACTGATCATTTAGTACTTCTTCCTGCATCTCAAGGTAATTATCATTATTTTTAAAATGATCCTTTAAATTATGTTTTTTGGGATAACCAGCATCCCAATGGCAGCCTTTTCACAAATTCAAACTTTGTAATTTATCAGCAATGAAAAATTTATCTTTATTAGTCACCAAATAACACAAAAATAATATTTGTAAGCAACAATATGAGCAAAGACTTACTGTTCACTTTAAGCTTTTTATTTGTCCTTCATAAGTATACAAATTACAAAGGAGCATCCTCTTATTCTCTTTTTGTCAATCTATCATCCTAATATATGCAATACACACAAATTAAGTATAAAAATATGTAAATAAAAAAAAAAGTTTGGTATGCTTTTTTTCAACTCACAAGTTACATTTAATGTTCTAACTTCTAAAGTATTGTGATGTTGCTAAGGGTCACCCTCGGCCTTCATTTATGACTAGTGGTTGCACCACTTGGAACTATGAGGTGTGTGTATGCCGGAGGAGGAGGAGACGTGACGTGAAGTGCAAAGTTCTTATTATTGAGATGACAAGGAGGACCAGGCTTAGGGATACCACTGCACCCATTTGATCCTCCAGACTGCAGAGACTGTACCACGACAGTTTTGTTTTTCAACCAGTCTCTTTCTTCTCCATCTAGCAATCTGTAGGCTTGATATGGTTTGATGCTTAGAAGGAAAACAATTGCCACAATTGCTAAAACAATACTTAGAGCTTTCCTCTTGTTGGATGCTTAAGCAAAGAATGAAATAAAAGTATGGTGAATAAATAAATGCAAATAGATGCTATATTTATACACATCAAGTCATCTAATTGTATGACTTGAATTTTTCATTTTATAAGATTGATGGAAGGGTTTTNGTTTTTTTTTTTAAATAAACATTCCATTAAATAAAATTTGTGCTTACAATACTAGTTGTCCTATCTTAAAAAAAAAATTATTTCCTTCCTAGCTGTCAAGAAACAATAAGGAAGCAAGATAAATTGACGGAAAAAACCACCAGTTTACTATTAGATAAACATGGCTATTAAATAGCCTCATAAAACACAGAATTCCTAATATCGTGAATCCTAGCCGAAAGGAAATGGTAAACATGCACCTATGGAAATAAAATTAACAGCAAGTAACAAACAAACCACCACTAACTCAAACCAAGCATACGTGGTACTACCACTAACACTAGTTAGTAAAACTGCATGCTTCTTCTCCCCATTTTATGTCTCATGGACAGAACGTTACAAAGTAATTAGCTCCACCAGTACAAGTTAAAGTGCTAGTTTTATCATCATATGCATAACTATAAGCCTGTGGGCATTTGCTCTTGAAAAACTTGGAATACTCCGACGGCGGGCAAGTCTCGGGCGACCGAAACATGCCGGTGCAGCAATACTGCGGCTGATTGAAAGCCAAACATGCACTCTTGCAAGCAATCACAGCCCCATTTTCATACCTCACAGCCAGCTCCGGCGGACAATATGCGTTCACATCGACCGGGCAAGCCGTCGAATTACAGCCACCTGAGCCACCTTGTGGAGTCACCGAAACAGGCAAGTTGAACCCATCTACGAGGCTGACGTCGTAGAAATCTTGTCCACCTGCGGCGGCAAGAGTGAACTCTACTAGGCTCGCCGGCGGTATTGCTCCGGCACCGTTGCAAGCTATTTGACCGGAGCCACAGTCTGCAGTTCGACAGGTGAATTTTCCAGTGGAGTCAGTGGAGCAGAAACTTCGGGCCCAGAACCGGCCTGACCAAGGAGCTGAGACGTTGATAGGTGATGATGCTCCCGAAGCTAACTCAAACCCGGTGGTAGATAATTGAGCGCCGCCACCGCCGGTCAGTGTCGCCGGCCATATTGTGTTTGGACAGTTATTTGTGATTGTGAATGTAGCCGAATGAGCCCCAGAGAGGAAGAGGGTGGCCAAAGTGAGGAAGAAAAGCACTGGAACTGCCATTGGTGGTGAATAGGATCTAGAAACGATTTTGAAAATCAAAGTTCTAAAGTTTATCTTGTTGGATGATTAAGCAAATAATGAAGTAAAAGTATGGTGAATAAATAAACGCAAAGAGATGCTGTATTTATACACATCAAATCATCTCATAGGCGGAGGGAGGCAGGGCCAGGGTGGGCACGTGCCCCACCTAAAAAAAAAAAAATTTATTTGTTAGGATATGTATTATATATTTATACATATATAGTTTTCCAACATTAAAAATAAAACTTTTGGTCCACCCATCATTAAAAATTAACTTATGACCCACTTGACTAAAACATATCTTATCTTTTTTTTCTTTTTTTTTCTCTCTGTCTCACTCACTCTCAGTTGTCCACTGCCCACTGCCCAGCCACAAGAAAAAGAAAAGAAACAGAGATAAACTCAACACATGAGAAGCTCAATTCCTTCAGTTTCTTGAGTTTTTCTATCCTTCCCTGTATCAACCTATAAAATTATTTTATACATTATATTTACCCCCTAAATTTTTAGAAATTTTAATACTGGTTCTAATTTTTTTTTAAATTAAATTAGTGGACCACTAAACCTCTAAAATAAATATGTTAGTTTTGGATTGAGTCAATGTTCTATTTGTATATTGACAAAAATACAATATTTCTCTTTATCTAACACAATCTTTGTTACTTTTTAAGAATAATTTTTATTTTTCATTTACCATTTTTTTAGTAATAGTAGTCTATAACTTAATAAAATACGATTGTATACAAAAAATAAAAGGTTGTAACCAAAAAATATTTCAAACTATTTTGAATAAGAAATTTTTCTATTAGATTGATAATGATCTCAACTAAATTTTGTAACTAAATAAAGAATAATTTTACTACGTACTTGTGATTGTGCGCATTGATAGAAAGTTAGTGAAAAACTAATTTACATTTAATTCATATGCCAAATTTTAGAGATTTTAAAAAATTTTATATTTTATTGAAATATATAATTATGTTAAAATGTATTAAAAAAATTATTTTGTGTTTTTTTGTTAAGATTTTGTTTCGGCTAAATAAAAATTGAATTTACTATTTCACAATAATTTAATGTTGATTCTTACTTTTTTTTTATTCTTGAATTGAATTTTTTTGTATTAATTTTGGCTAAATATTTTATTATATCAATTATATTTTGCCTCCATCATAGATATTCATGGCTCGTCCCCTAGTAATATAATTTTTTTTTTGGAATTTTTTATGTTAAATAGACTTCATATATCAAATATAATATAATAAATATAAATATATTATATAGTGTGATTGTTTAGAAGGAAAAAAATTAGAATACACAATTAAAGTACCCAGAACAAAATAACTGTCATCTAAATGTATGACTTGAATTTTTCATGATATAAGATTGATGGAAGGGCTTTGAATATTGTCGGAGAGTTTGTCAAGAAAAATAAAAATTGAATGGGTCCAAAATGAAGAAAATTACTAGGTTTACATTCAATAATAAAAGCGTTGAATATGCATATTTCTTCACCAGCTAAATGAACACATTTTCCAGGAAAATACGCTAGCATGCAATCTTGGCAAATCAAAAAATGAGAAAACTCTTTCGGTTGATCCTCAATATCTCAAGTGGTACTAGGACGAGCAGTACATTTAGATTTCTTGAGTTCAAATCTTGACAATCTCTTGGGACCAGACTATGAAGATTTTATCCCTNTGCACCAGCTAAATGAACACATTTTCCAGGAAAATACGCTAGCATGCAATCTTGGCAAATCAAAAAATGAGAAAACTCTTTCAGTTGATCCTCAATATCTCAAGTGGCACTAGGACGAGCAGTACATTTAGATGTCTTGAGTTCAAATCTTGACAATCTCTTGGGACCAGACTATGAAGATTTTATCCCTAGTGAATACCTTAGTCCGGCATGAATGGTCTCCCTTTGACTAGACTGAGTAGGTGATTATTTGAAGTGCAAGTAACTAACTCGAACCCCTTAATCGTTGAACTAAAAAATAAAAAACAAAAAAAAATCTTGATCGGTTATGATTACTTTAAGTAATTGTACCTTCACTTTTAAAAAATATATTTTGATCTTAAAANATTAACTCAAACCCCTTAATCGTTGAACTAAAAAATAAAAACAAAAAAAGATCTTGATCGGTTATGATTACTTTAAGTAATTGTACCTTCACTTTTAAAAAATATATTTTGATCTTAAAAAGTGATAATTTTTGGTATGATATCTCTCTTTTTCTTCCAACTAAATTCACCACACATATAACTCCCAAAAATCATAAATTTGCTCGACGTAACTCCAAGAGAAAATTAAAGAAAAAAATATTTAATTTTATAATCATTCCTCTTGGACATGTTCCTCCGCAATATTTATTACAGCTGAATTATGTCTCGTGTCATGGGAGAAGCCAGAAATGTATTATTGGGTGGGCCTCCTTAACCAGCAAAATTTAATTTTTTTCTTCAATCAATAAAAGTATTGTGGTATATGTTTTTTTTTTTTTACATCGTGTTGCATATTTTAAGATTCCTTAAATACAAAAGGGTCAAACACCAATATACGTAGTCTATGCAAACAATTCTCAATAGAAATAGGCTAATTATAACCCTTTACAAAAAATGAGGCTAATTACAACCATATACAAATTAATAATGTTATCAAAAATATCTTTCTCTATATAAGTAATTAAATTAATAGTAATCAATTTCAGGCTAAGTTTACCTCAATTTTTAAAAATTATAGCAGTTTCAAATAATTATGAATAATATAAGACTAAGAGTTATCAAAAAAAATAGGCTCAATCACTAGTCGAAACTTTTTAACATATTTTAACATTTTTTTGAGTGAAAAATGTGCCCGATTATTTTTTTGCACAAGATTTAGTTGGTTCAAACTTATTAGAGTGGGTTCAATATTTTTGGTTTTTGGTTATGAGGGTAGGCCTAATTCCAACCACTCAATAAAAAATCATAAATATACAAAGGTACAAATTAAAATTTTTTTTTCAGGGTGGGCATGTGCCCCTGGTTCCCTATGTCTCTCCGCCCTTGGTACATGTCCTTCAATCACCAGCTAAGAAGGTCTCATCATCAATTTATTGCATGTTGTATCTAAACTATCGGTATCTTGAAAGATACATACCAAAATATAACAACACTTCATTATTATTATAAAGGACCAGATAGCAACATGAATGGTTTTCATTCACACCCGTAACCATACACCCAATGCAGACAACTTGAAGATTGTTGGGGTTAAGAATAACTCATTTCTAAAGTTCTTCGAGCCATTTTTTTACTAAGATGGAGAACGATGCAATACAATTAAAAGTTCCGGGGTCGGACTATGATTTATGTTATCTCTGGAATAGTTGATACCGTGTTAAAATTTACAAGTAAATGTTGTTTAGTTAAACTATTTGGATCAAGAGTTAGGATTCAAAAAGGTCAGTATAACTCTACATGACCAGATTCTGAAACAATTAACCAGCATCAATTTTAAAAAACTATAGCAATTTCAAATAATTATGAATAATATAAGATTGATAGTTATCAAAAAAAAAAAATAGGCTCAATCACTAGTCGGAACTTTTTAACATATTTTCACATTTCTTTGAGTGAAAAATGTGCCCGATTATTTTTTTGTAGAAGATTTAGTTGGTTCAAACTTATTAGAGTGAGTTTAATATTTTTGATATTTGGTCAAGAGGGTGGGCCTAATTCCAACTATCCAATAAAAAATAATAAATAAACAAAGGTACAAATTTTTATTTTTATTTTCAACGTGGGCATGTGCCCCCTTGGTCCCTTTGTCCCTCCGCCCTTGGTTACATGCCTTTCAGTCACCATTTAAGCCCTTCAGTCACCAGCTAAGAAGGCCCATCATCAATTCATTGAATGTTGTATCTAAACTATGGGTATCATGATCCAGTTATTCATTACATCCGGTTGCTTACAAAAACTTTGAAGTTTATAAATGCAATCAACCTGTCTTATTGATGAAAAGATTGCTTGTGAGTTCCCTATAGCTTGGAATTGGGCACAATCAAAGGATGCAGTTATAGTTGGGGATTTTTGATGCAGTAAGGATGCAGTTACACTTGGGGATTTCTGATGAAGTTACACTTGGGGATATCTGATTCAGTAAGGATACAGAATGGATGCAGAACGGGGATTTTGAGTTACACTTGGGGATTTCTTAATTCAACAGTGATGGGGATTGGGCAATGGGGATATTTTTCTAAACTTAGTATTTTTGTGAATTAGAGAGTCAATTGAAGCATACATGGTTATATAGAATGTCTTCTGTTCAAAACATGAAGCGTATCTTCTCCTTGCTTTAGACCTATGCCACGGGTGTGCACTAGTCCACTGCACGATTTGACAAAAGACTGAGTAAGCTAGGCCTATTAAGAATCTCATCACTGCAATTAGGGCTNGTGGTGTGGCACTATTAGAACCACCAAAAATAAAATCCAAAATGTTTTCCATTAAGCAAAAGTCAAATTTTTGCTAAGCGTTTTGAGACATGAGACACTCTTGTAATTTTTTGAAAAAAATATTATGCTTTTATTCCTATAATTTATTTTTATTCATCAGCAGTTGCATTATGGTCATTTTGCCCAATTCTGTTAAAGTAATAACTATTTTGATGTAGGTGAAAAGGGAATATGTTGTTTGAGTGAACCAAATGGGGTGCTTTTATTTTGTTCCCATTATAAAATACAACTAATTAAAGTAATATGAATTGAAAAATACCCCCTTTTTTACATGATTGGCTATTACATACCAATCTTCCCTTTCCTCATATAGTAATCAAGTTCTTAGAGACCCCAGGAAGGAAAAAATTAGGAAATATTCATTCGGAACCTGGGTAAATTTCTGAACTGCTTGAAACAAAATCAAAATTCATGTTCAGCTTGAAATCAAGAAGTTCAGAACTTTCAACAAATGTTATATATGAAATAAAGAAAAAAAAAGACAGAAAAAGAAGTCATTTGGAATCAGTTCAGATGGATTGTAGATGCCCGATGGAAGCCCAATAAGGAACCAGTTCAAATTGTTCCAAGCTCAAAAATAATTACTTCTTACTGAACGAGCCATGTTCAACATAGTTTGACAACATGGCCACCAATCCAGCTCATGCAATATCCCAGACCCAGTCCATTGATTTCTGGTTTCTCTATATCATAAAAGAGTGGATGTAACTTTGCGTCCTTCTACAATTCAAATTGTAGAGTTTAATATGAAGTATATCTTTTTCTTTTTTACTTGCATAGACACTAAATGAAAAGTCAATGTTAGGTACAAAATAGATGTTGTTATGACAAGACCCACCCTTTTCTCTTCATTTTTTATCGATCAATTACTTTTCTCTTCAACAGATAACATAACATGTGTAAACAACATAACGGGAACAAAAAAACTTATCGAATTAACGACTTTCTGAAAAAAAAAACAAAAAAACTAAACGAATAAATGATTCAGATGAACTTAACTGTAATCTAGTTTCAGATCAACGTTGAAAAATCATGCTAAATGTCATCTCTTTTTTTATTTTCTCTTTGACACATTTTTTTTTTGTAACTGCACTCTCTGACACTTGATACACCTATGACAAAATCATCTCTAATCTCTCATCTCTTCTATGCCTTCTCTTTTCGAATCAATTACCAAAGTACGGTTTTTTTAGAACTTAAATACCAAAATGCAGTTGCTTTAAACTTATTTACCAATTTACGACACTTTTTAATAGCGGAATCAACAAGTCCGACTTCATGTGAAAGTGGATTTACTAAGTACGACTTTACTTAAAAGCGGATTCTACAAATACGACTTCAACTGATAAAGCGGAATTGTAAAAGCCATTTTTTTATTGAAAGCGTATTTATAGAGTCGCATTTAAAAAGGAAAAATTGTACCTATCTTCAAGGAAAGCGAATGTGTTAACCCCGCTTTTACTATAAGGCAGATGTGATAAATCCGCTTTCTAATGAAAGCATTTTTATCAAATCCGTTTTGTAAGTGATATCCCATTCTTACCAATTCCCAGCCAAAAAAAAGTTTACAAACAATTTTATTTAAGCATATTGGAAAATTAAATTATGGTATTTAGCAGGACTTTTTGTACATAGACCCAGAAATGAAATTTTCATTTAAACAATAAATAATAAAACTAAGTTCACCAGTTTTAATTTCCAAAAATACTATCCATCCAAACAAAAGATTAAATCATAAAATTTAAGAAACTCTATCTGCTGAAACTATTATCCAAAAAGAGAATAGCAAATCTAACCACCCAATCCCAAGCAACAAACCCTAAACAAGGGGGAAAGAGAATTTATTTCTTGTGCAATAAAAACATTACAAAAAAGCCATTTATAATGAAGAGACTTTAAGTCTTTTGCTGAAATAGAACAATAAGATTTAATTTAAACTACATAATACAGTAATATTAGTCATAATATTTCTAATGATAACCATATTTCCAACAGCATAGGGGTGTGCCATGTAAGTAAAGAGTAGCAGGGAGAAATTTTGCACAATAATATTCATCACTCGATTCTTCAAAATCAAAAAGTTCATTGTCAGAAGTCAATGATGGATCGGAAAGTATTGCATTAATAGGTTGTACAGGGTTATAATGTTCAATTTTTTCCTTTGTTAAAAGGTGGAATCAATTTAGCCGTCGTTCCATCTTATCATTCTCAAGAGCCAATTTTGTATTGATATCATCGTAGTTATCCGTGCACCATTACACATACATTTCAGTTGAATGTGCCTATGACACTCATAATCCATGCCAACGACAATATACTTCAAGCTCACAACGCTTGAAATAAGATTTCAACCAACTTGGTCCTGGTAGGTGATAATAAAACTCTAGAGGCGGAACAAATATTACAAGTCCAATCATCACATGGCCGACTTCGGTGAAAGGGTCATACCATTTTACTCCAGTGGGATCTGTGTAATTATCGGGTTATGGTGAATTGAATGAAGAAAATGTTTCATGATGGTAGTGGTTGGTTGGGAATAAGTCATCGTTAGGTTGGCTTGAAGACCCACTTGGTGATGTTGTTGACATTATAGTGTATGTATGGTTTTCACTGCAGTTTATGTAGCTGTATTTAAACAGGAACGTAACTTATTTTAATATTACATTCATTGAACTGAGTACTAAAATATTGTAGTGAAAATATAGTGACGAGTGAACAATGGTAGTGACTAGACAGTGATACAGTGACGAGTGAACAATGATAGTGACTAGACAGTGATAAAGTGACGAGTGAACAATGATAGCGATTAGACAATGATACAGTGTTGTAATAAAAAATACGGTAATGACATAACAATGACAACTTTGTACAAAAAGCCTTGTTTTATATCACCACTGACGTTTTAACACTGATAGTGATGTGTTGCGTTCAGTGTTGAGACAATTCAGAAGTGTTGCACGAGCAGTCAAATCATCAAATTAAAAAAATATATAGGCACAACTGGTTAAACAGTTACCTCGACTACCACTAGAATGTCACTATAAATTGATTGTGTGTGTTGTTCTCTTACCATACTTATCAACTACAAAAATGAGTTACAGTCCACGCTCAGTGTTTGAAACTATGGGATATCATTGGGCATTAGAGGATGAATTCTTCTTTCCTTAAAATCCTCGTTTATGTTTTGTACAAAGGTCAGTGAATATGATGAGGGAGGAATGACAATATTGTTTGAATGAGAGAGAAGTTCTGAGTGAAGATTTACGTATTTGTAATATACGCAAGCGGTGACAAATTGCCATTAACATGCCTATTGAAACACCACAAGAGTTAGAAGGTGCATTGTGACGTATTTGTGTTAAAAACAACCATATGGTAATATGGCAAACTCGGTACAACCTCCACCGAATTGCAGGCGACTGTGCTGCAGAAGGTTTGGTTGAAGAAGCACGTTTGTGCCTACAATTGTCTATGGAAAGAGGAAGTGTTTCTGACGTTGAAATGTCAGACAAAGAGAGTTTCCCATGATGAAGATTTCTTGATCATTAAACTGTCTTCCGCATGTTGGTTTATCTGCTAGGGGTTTTATTATTGTGTGTCGTTTGTTATAATCATGCTTATATGTTTGTACTACTGCGTTGTTGTAGTTTATCTGTATTGTTAGTATGCATTGTCATTGGTTTATCTTTATCTGTATTGTCATTAGTATATATGTACCGTTTGTTGTTTTATTTTATCTTATCCATTGAAGTGAAGAACAACGCTAAACACAACAATGTATACAATTTATAGAAAATACATATACATTTGTAAATAATAGAAACCACATGTTGGATTAAAGTTTGTATTGTAAATACTGACTTTAAACATAATGAATTTTAAAAAAATTCGATAGAGTTTCCCTTAAAACTCTATCATACCAAAATAATTTAGTCATGTATGCACAATATCAAAACAACAACTATCACAAAAACACAACCATACTAACACCTAACCACAACTACCACCACCAACACCCAACCACAACTACCACCAACAACACCCAACCACAACCTCACAAAAACCCCACCACACAATCAACAACAATACATAGAAACTACTCTATAATATACATGTTACAATAAATGTCAAAAAATAATAAAACATGACAACACTAAGTGCCACAAGACGACTTCTTCCTAAGCCGTTTCGGGCGCCTATCCTGTAACTGTGATGGCTCGCCATCGCACATCTGTGACACCGGATCTCCGACTGGAATAATATCTCTGTCTCTGCCTCTGCCTCGACCACCCCGTCTTCTAGCACTGCGGCCTCTAACACCTCCAAATCTATTGCCTCGACCTCGAACTATTGAAATTAGATGGGTCAGTGGAGTCGTAGCACGGTGTTGTGACCTATGTACAACTGCGGCCATCGTAGCAAGTCCTATACCATGACCCTGCGTCACCTCATCTGATGGCTGTGAAATTTGAACAGCTATGGGAGGTGAGGGCATCAATGCATCATGACATAAAGACAGGTTGAGTAATATGACTCCTGAAGCATCTGATGCATATGTGTCTGGTCCTGCCATGGGGGAAACATGCGATGCGTGGTACTCAGAAGATATGGAGGTCTCAGTCAATGATGGTGGATGGGGTGTAGTATGTGCTGATATATGGTATGGACTCAATGTGGATAGTGTATCTGCACATACTACGGATGGTGTCTGTTGAGGTCCACTATGTGTTGTTGTAGGCTTTACTACACTTGACTCTGGTATTGTGTCGACACCGGCATCTACCCGAATATCAGATCGCTGGCGTGGAGGTCTCTATCGTCGTATAACAATACCATGAGGCCGCGTAGCTACATAGGACGACACACGCGGTGTAGTGTGTGGTATATGCAAAGGCTCTGTGTGGATGGTACGATGTCGACGATGGTCCTCTCGAACCGCCTCGAGGCAAGTGGAGGTAAGAGATCGGGCGGCCTGCAGTGCCTGTGTATGTTCTGCATCCGTACCATCCACAAGGCATCTAATGCAATCTGGTGAATTTGAATAAGTGTATGCTCCTGTAAATGTAAAATGTGCATACATTAGGCTAATATAATGTATGTATTTGTAAATCATGATTATAATGACAAATGCACTTAGTTATTATCTTACCAATATGTCCACTATGCTACCCATAGGCTGGACTCCAATATATGGAGTATCTACTAGAGGTCCGACCAATCGTCGAGTATTACGACCGTACCAAACCATGTACGCACAAAAACTCACATCGGTCACAGCTGTATATGACTCCCCCGTAATAAGATGCTCTCGCTGGTGGGTCTAGACATCTACAGGCGATTGATGTACAATACTCCAGTTATAACCACCTCTGTCGCGTCGATCAGTACCATGAAGAACTGAGCCAGTGTCGCATGGCTGAGGGATACCTTGTCTAAATCCGAATTGCCGCATGACACGATCAGGAAAATCCCACTTTACTAATGCAAAGCATATCAGTGGTGCACGTGTCATCCACAAGTCGCTCCCAATAGTGCAATATGTCGGTAAGGCTGCTATGACCTTTACAGTATATAACATCCACACCATCTATAAAACAAATACTCAATTTACATGTATGTGTAAAAAGCGTTTTGACTTTATAATATAGTGTACGTTGATGTACAAATTGAACTTGTTCATCGCGCATCTAGTCTAGCTGATCTTTATAATGTCTAACGACAAGTCTGGGGCTGTGTACATACGAAGTCATACACACATTCCACCTGCAACTCATAAAATAATTCATTTTGATCATTTGTGAAATAAAACATTACTGTGCTAAACTATTAATGCATCGTTACACAACTACACTCCAACGGACCCCTAGGTAATGGGTCATGCTGGTCAGGCATCTCCTCTGCAACAGCGGGTACCTCTGTAGCAATCCCAGCATCAGGTCTCTCCGGCACATGAAACACATCGGGTCTATCTACCGCTGCTGCTTGATGAGGTAATACTCTCTCAGGACGGATATGCATAAGTCGCTCCCATGCCCACAACTATTAAATTAAATGTAAAATATGACTTAGTAGTCCTTCAATTGAACGTAACTTATAATTAAGTTAAATGCAACAATACCTGTAATATAACTAGCAATCCTCCAATGTTGGATGCGTCTGGGGTTGTAGCGCGACACATCTCATAGTACAAGCATGCAAGAGCTGCACTACCCCAACTCAATCTACTAAAAACATCTAGGTCCTCAAGATGCTGTAAGTACAGAAGTGCTACCTTGTTCTGGGACTTGTCTGGAAAAATATAAGCCCCGATGAGTGTATCACCGTCAATGGGGAGTCCGGAAAGTAGTGTCATGTCCTGCAATGTAACCGTTGCCTCGCCTATGGGCAAATGCAAAGTATACATCTCTACCCTCCACCGCTCCACTAGTGCAATGACCAAATGGTGGTCTATCTGTATAAACTCAATACTGTGTATCCCATAAAATTCGGCAATCATAACACGCAGCAAAACCCTATCATCTGGTCGTCGCAAACGACGCATAGTCACCTCTGCCCGACAGTACTTCAATGGTGGTAATTCCTTTAATGAATACCAAAATTTATTAAAATGAAAAAAAGGTGGGTGAAGGTCTAAATATATGTATTGTTTTCATTAAATTATGTGTTTGTTCATCCCATATTTGAGTGAACCGATGTCGTGCCTGCAAGTATAATACTGCAAGGTCAACCGGTCCCGGGAGTACTAAGTCACGCGCCTACTGATGCTCCATACCTTAATCCCATTAAATGACATTGTAGTCAGTTATTGTCTATAAGCTAATAACAAAAATGACAAATACACTCGTAAAATAGGCATTAATTTACATGTCAATTTATAGGGTAATACATTCAATTAATATGTATTGTTCAGTATTTAATACATGTCAATACAACAAACTGCATTCTACGTTTGATAATATATGTCAAATTAATATTACACTGTTTATTCTTCATTAGACATATAATCATTTGATATGTATTGTTCATTATTTAACACATTACTGCACTCTACATCTAATAATTATCTTCCATATACATTTTTAACCATGTCGGTTGCAAGGTCAACCATATAATATCGCCTCTTATGAACTAACATTCGATTATTCTCCTTCTGAACTTGAGTAACTACTAATTCATAATCTTTCCTGTTTCTCCTTTGCATCAGTAGAGATCTTCGATGTGGCACTGATATACCCAATACTCTTAACTCAGTGCATAAATCGTTTGATTCATTAGCACGAAATACCCATTCTCGTCTTAGTCCAGGATAATACTCTTTTGGGTCAGTAAATTTCTCACTTTTGTAATCATCTATTCACTCTTTCAACAGCCAAACCATTTGTTGTATGCAATTGTTCGCAACTATTTTGGTCCTCGAGATGTAGACATAGTTTAGTTGAAATAAGTATCTACAATAATTACAAAATGTGAATATAGGAAGAAAATAACGAACAACGATGTAATTACATTAACATAACTACTACATTTTCATATTTACAGAATGTGAACACAGTTTTTCGGAACAACAGACTACATTTATTACATCCACACATTACATTAAAATATACATTCATTGACCCCTACGCACGTCCTCGGCAGTTCTTGATGGGCATGTGCGTCGATCGTGGCCTGGTTGACCACACAATCTGCATTTATACGTACTACGGCCCTGTCGTATGTCCATTTTATTTTGGATACGAGTAGATTGGGGACAACCCTTCATGCGTTGTAGATTTGGATTAGGACATACTTTTGGAGTAGTGCACGCATCCCAATAGTCAGCATGATGTAGCAGATGAAATTCCACTGCCCCAACAGCATCATGGGTAGCAATAGTGTATATTTCATCAACATACTGCAACGGATCTGAATACCTCTTGGAAAAACGTGTCATTGCATGAGAGTATGGCATTTTATATGTGTTCCACTTCCCACATGAACATGTGCAGTCTGAAATGTTTAGTACTTGAGCATTACCTTTTTTAGTGACCACATATGCTTCCCCGGTGGTTCAACTAAATATGATAACATTTTGACCAACTTTTTTGATTGAAACATACGACAACTTCTACACAACATGAGGTGTAAACGCGCACCCGTTATCTGATGCTGAAACACGCATCTCATTGAAATACTGAACAATCTTGTAAAATATTGTTTCAACGCATGACGTGATTAGTAAATGTCTTGCGTTTTTTAATACACAATTGAACACCTTTGAAATGTTGGTTTTAATGATTCCATAACGTCTTCCACCATCACGTGCAAGAGCCCACTGCTCTTTTGGTATCTGATCAAGCCAACGAGCTGCGAATGGGTTGAGTTTTTTGATTTTCACTATAATCTTGTCATACTTGCGAATTTCTTGTGCAGAACCAACATCCCATACCAGATGTTTAAGATGAGAGTTATGAAACTTACTATAGAAGTTACTGCAGACATGTTGTAAGCAAAATCGATGGTATGCATACGATGTTTGTCAGTCGGAACCATGAGCAACCACTGATTGAATTATTCCTTGATAGCGGTCAGATAGCAGGCATATGCCCAGCCGGTCACCGACAACATCGTGTCTTAATCTCCAAAAAAACCAACCCTATGTATCTATACTTTCCTCATAGATGATTGTGAAGGCAAGAGGATAAATCTGATGATTTCCATCGAGACCCGTAGCAATTAACAAGACAGTGTCGAAATCCATCAATCGACGATTTAAATGCCCAAAAGACTCTGTCAAATACAACCGTCCCACTGCCAAGGTCAGCCAACTGCCATCTGACTATTGTGCCCGAATTATACTTTTGTAGTGCAGCAAGAAATGTTGGCAAAATTGCATATGATTCATCTCAGTCACCAAATATCATAGAAATTGCACGTTGTTTTGTTTTTCATGCTTTCCTATACGAAATCTCGTACTTATACACATTGGAAATGTGTTTTATTATCACAACAACCTTCAAAGATGGATCGACCCTCACGAGGTCTTTTATTTGGCGTGCAACCAATTGGAAATCTAATTGCACATGGTCCTGGGTAGTTGACACATTCACACAAATGTGTGGGCCTTCATATTTGGTAATTTGAAACATCTTGTGTGTCTTCTTTTGACATACACAAAGAATCCACTTGCACCCCAACTGATATTTTTTACACCGCAAAGCCAATAATTTTTTTTCACTATTAACAACCTCAAATTGGACATGATTGTTGATTGAATAAATCTTCACTGTATCTTGCAATTCTGCTTTACCTTTGAAGATTAGGCCGATGGATAACTCAAGTCAAGCAGGATCCCACAATGGCATTCTTGTTTGATTAGTGGCAGCAGACATTTGGGGAAGTTCAGTATTAGTGAAGAAAACGGACGATGACTCATACATACGGACAGTGTCTTTCACTATAACTGATGGGTCATTTACGTCATCGTCATCATTAATGTTTTCCACATCGTCCAGTAATGTAATCTCCTCGTCCTTATCGTCTGTGTCTTCCTCACGATCAACTGCACGAATTCCATTCCTCGCAAACACATCACTGTATGAATGAACCAAATTTTGAATGACATTAGTCCTTGTTTCAGTTTGAGATTGGATACCAACATTCGATGAACAAGTGGTGTATCCCAAAAATATCGACGTCTGCGTACTAGGCCCTATATGCAATTCTGGCACATAAGGCTCGACCTCCGGCGTTCCATGGCCCGAATTAATCCCTACTTCAAAAGCATCGTCCCCCATAAATTTGTGCGCATATTGACTGCACCCTTCAACATTGTAAGAGTTAACAAGCGTAGGCGAACTCGGACATAGATTAATACTATCTTGTGTAAGCAATTGGATATATGAGTCATACTCATTCACCATTGGCTGAGGAAACTATTGGATGTGTTCTGCCTGAATGTACAAGTCACTACTATTTAGTACTTGGTTCTCAAATACAGCATCCAACATCACCGCAACACCTTCATCATTTTTAATTTCAAATTCTACGCACTGTTGCACGCAATCCCCCAAAAATGATGGAAACTGACAAATTAGTTGCAGTCGTGAAGTAGAACTGTCCAGCTGTATTATCGTGTACATATTTCTCAACAATTAGTCATATGTTGTTCCGCATACAATGCTGAGGCTTTCCATTGTAAGCTAAACAACCTTCATTATTTATAATATTACCTCCCCAATAGCACATTACTATGGCACGTCTCCTCGACATTTTTATACCTTCTATATACAATATAATATCAAATAATTTTCAATTATAGGATTGTATTGCATGACATATTTTACTTTTAAAACTATTAACATACTAACAAAGTGAATTCATAAATGGTTATTTTCTAAATTTCTTACAGTGTAAATACCTCTGAGCTTCTATGTTTAACAGGCTGGAAAATTCCAATCCAACTACTCTTAAATAAATCGTTTTCACCATGATGCTTACATGTGATTGTTGTTTTAAGAAGACTTGATGGTTTTGGTCGTATGTCTTATTTTGTTGTTGAGTGAATCTCAATCACTCTTGTGTAAAACTAAGATGAGAGATTCATAATGGATCATGTTTTTTAATATAGATTATATTTTTTTGCCTATTTTTAAAAACTTGGAAAACAAATGAGGCAACAAAGTATGAGATAAAATAACCTAAATTTCACAAGATAGTTATAGATATGAGATAAATAGTTAGATCATCGTATGGGATAAATAAATAGTTATACAATAAAATAGTTATAGTTAGACAAATATTTATACAAATAGTTAGACAAATAGTTATAGATATGACATAAAATAACCTAAATTTTAAAAACCTTCGGGAAAGTGAAAAACCACATCGACTCATTAGATCATCATTCAAATTCTAACTCAACATGATCGATAGTCACTTTACCAAAAAAATACAATAAATAATTGGAGTTTAATAAGTAAATACACATACTCGACTATGGACTGTAGAAGCTACAAAGAACATCTCACCGTGCCTCGTGTGCACCAGGTTCTACTAGGTCTCCTTTCCTCTACTTGGCAAGACATGTGAGCTAGTGTTTGTAGTATACAACTTGGAACATTATTCTATCCACTTGAAATATGATCAATCAACTTGGAAAATTTTTATCTTAAAGAATGGTACGTCTTTCATGTCAACTCCAAAATAGGAGAGACCAGAATAAGCTTACATATATTCTCATTATGACAAAGGGTCATTCGAACATATCTAAATAAATATTATGTTTACAAAAGAATCCTTACTTTGTTATATTCTATTTAAAATTAGGAATAGACATAATAGAATATGATAAGGGAACAGATATTCCAAGCAACTGCAAATGAAACCATACAAAACGGTCAATTTTCATACATTTCAGGTCAATTTCATATTTTCGAGGAGTCTTTGTTTGTTGTTTGGGTTTAGGGGTATTTTGCTGCTAAGAGTTTTCAATGCCTTCTTGCCTTTTGGATGGTGAGATCTAACATTCGATATCTTGTACTATGCTTTTGCACTATGAAAAGATGGCTGGTTGTCTAAGATTTTGGAGAAAGGTTTACACTATCAGTACTGTATCTAAGCTCTCTACCTAGGTTTCTTCTGATAAAACCTTTTATGTTTCATGGTTTGTAATGTATGATTGGATACAAGTTCAAAGAATTTCTACTTCTTTGTTTTAATCTATGGATTGATAGGCAAAGGATTGGTGTGTGCCATATGAAAAATATAGTTTCAGACCAAAACAAATGAAATAAGTTGTGCCAAAATTTCAGACCAAAATTCAGGCAATGTGCCATATTAAAAAATTTAAGTCAGACCAAACAAAAAAAATAACTTGGAATTTTATCTGCAAACTGTAAGGGGCAAGGGGCATTTCAGAATTCAACAATTTAAATTATAACCATTATAACACCTTCACAATGGTAATTGACTGAATTTCAACAACCATATGGAATAGAAGCACAGTTCAATATTCCTAATGCAAACAAAACATAAGTTAATCCAGAAATTAGCATTCAATATATAAGGCATGGATGCAGTTCAAATTAAATTTCTGAATAAAATTCAATCCTCAAAATATCTCCACATAGTAAATTACAGAAGTAAGGATGCAGTTATAGTTGGGGATTTTTGATGCAGTAAGGATGCAGTTACACTTGGGGATTTCTGATGAAGTTACACTTGGGGATATCTGATTCAGTAAGGATGCAGAATGGATGCAGAACAGGGATTTTTGAGTTACACTTGGGGATTTCTTAATTCAACAGTGATGGGGATTGGGCAATGGGGATATTTTTCTAAACTTAGTATTTTTGTGAATTAGAGAGTCAATTGAAGCGTACCTGGTTATATAGAATGTCTTCTGTTCAAAACATTAAGCGTATCTTCTCCTTGCTTTAGACCTATGCCACNCATACATGGTTATATAGAATGTCTTCTGTTCAAAACATGAAGCGTATCTTCTCCTTGCTTTAGACCTATGCCACGGGTGTGCACTAGTCCACTGCACGATTTGACAAAAGACTGAGTAAGCTAGGCCTATTAAGAATCTCATCACTGCAATTAGGGCTCAATAACAAGTCAGACGAATCTCACGTTTAGAATCTTGAAGAAGATCAGTTGTCTTCTTCGTACTACCTTAGGGCTACGGTCAGTTAGGGTTTAAGAGTTGAGTGTAGGGGAGGCGAAAACAAGCACAAAAGGAAGGGGGCCCTGGTGGGAGAAGATAGGGAGGTGGAATCACTGCACAAAGAAGAGAGCTAAAGAGCCCTGCGTTCGAATGCCAGAGAGGAGAGAGAGGGAAACTTGTGAAATGAAATAACATAAATGGGCCTTGGTGAAATATACAAATAAAAGCGGATTTATGGAATACGCTTCATTTGATAAATCGGATTCCATATATCCTCTTTTTATTTGAAAAGACATTTCATTATTCACCAATAGTCGGATTCAACAAATACACTTTTAAGTAAAGTCGTACTTAGTAAGTCCGCTTTCACATGAAGTCAGACTTGTTGATTCCACTTTTAAAAAAATGTCGTAGACTGGTAAATAAGTTCAAAACAACTACATTTTGGTATTTAAGTTTTAAAAGAACCGTACTTTGGTAATAGATTCTTCTATTTTTGTCCCATCTCTTTCCACCATTTCTCTCCTCAATTTATCTACTATCTTTTCTCGCTTTGTTGTCATAATCGCTTTTACAAAGTCAATGCTCATTGCCCCTCTCTCTACACCCTATTCTCTCCCCTAACTTAGAACCCGAGAACTCCAAAACTCCCTTCCCCTAACCATTAAAATCCCTCGAAGCTTAACCACAACCCCTAGCTTGGTAGGGAAGAAGCGAGCGACAAGCAACAACAATGACTACAACGATGATAACGAAGACACAGGTAATTCTCTCCCCCACTTCCTCTTCTATAGCACTAATCCACCCACAAACTTTATCAGATCACTGCTCCATCCCTTTATCAGATCATTGTCGTAATCACCATACTCCTACTCTCCCTAGCCACCACTACAACTCTAATAATAATGCACATGAAGTCTTTGTTTAAATGACTGAGAGAAATACTATATACTCTACCATGCTCAAGATCTCTAGGGTTTGCTTCTTCTTCTTTTTTTTTTTTTTTAACTTTTCTTATTTTATTTTGCTCATACTTCTTCATGGGACTAAAATTGGGTATTACAAAATAGGGGTTACTAGGTCTACTTTTGGAGATCTGGCTGTAACTTTTTTCCCCTCTACTATTCAATTTGTGGAGTTAAATATGAACTATGCCTTATTCTCTTTTAGTTGCACAAAGACTAAATGAAAAGGTCAAAGTTAGATTAAAAAAACAGATGTAATCATGACAATTACACACCATTTTCTCTTCTTTTTTTATGGGTCAACTACTTTTCAGCTCAACAGACAAATAATGTGTGCAAAACAACTAAATGAATAAACGACATTCTAAAAAAGACTAAACAAATAAAAGGTTTAGATTAACCTAACTTTAATCCAAATTCAATTCAACATTGACAAATCATGCTAAATTTCATCTCTTTTTTATCTTATGTCTGACACTTTTTTTTTTTGAACTGCACTCTCTGACACTTGATACACCCATGACAGAATTATCTTTGCTTTCTTGTCTCTTTTCCGACCATCTCTTTCCACCATTGTTCTCCTCACTTTATCTGCTTGCCTGTCTCGCTTTGTCGTCCCCATCTCTTCAGCAACGTCACTGCCCACATCCCCTCTCTCTACACCCTTTTCTTACCCCCACTTAGAACCTAAGAACTCCAAAACCCCCTTCCCCTAACTATAAAAAGCCCCGGAACCTTAACCCCTAAAGTTGGCTATAGTAGAGTGAGCAACCAGCAATGGCAATGGCTACAATGATGGTAATGAACTTCCCCTCGTCTTCTTCTACATCACTGACCCACCCACCAACTTCATCAGATCATTACTCCACCCCTTCATCAGATCATTATCGTAGCCACCAACTTCCTCCTCTCCCCAGCCACCAGCACAACTCTAATCATAATGCACGTGAAGTTTTTGCTTAAATGGCTTAGAGAAATACTATATACTCTAACAAGTTCAAGGTCTCCAGGTTTTGCTCTTCTTTTTTTTTTTTTAAACTTTTCTTATTTTATTTTGCTCATGCTTTTTGATGGGGCTAAAATTGGGTACTGTGAAATAGGGGTTATTGGATATGGTTTTGAGGATCTAGTTATAACTTTTCGTCCCTTTACTATTCAAATTGTGGATTTGAATATGAACTATGCCTTATTTTCTTTTAGTTGCACAGAGACTAAATGAAAAGGGCATAGTTAGAGACAAAATAGATGTAATCATGAAAAAGACCCACCCTTTTCTCTTCCTTTTTTATCTGTCAACTACTTTCCTCTTCAACAAACCACATAACGTGTCCACAATAACTAAATGAATAAATGACGTTCTGAAATAAAAAACCTAAATGAATAAATTGTTCAGATGAACCTAACTTTAATCCAATTTCAATTCAACGTTCAAAAATCATGCTAAATTTCATCTCTTTTTTACCTTCTCTCTGACACCCCCTTTTTTTTTTGAACGGCAACCTCTGACACTTGATAGACCCATTGTAGAATCATCACTGCTCTCTCGTCTCTTCTATACCTTCCCTTCCCCCCCCCCAATCTCTTTATACCATTTCTCTCCTCACTCTATCTATTCTCCTCTCTCACTTTGTTGTCTCTATCACTTCTGCAACATTACTACCCACAGTCCCTCTCTTTACACCCTATTCTCTCCCTTAACTTAGAACTTGAGAACTCCAAAATAACCTTTCCCCTAACCAGCAAAATCCCCTGAACCTTAACCCCAAACCTCTAGCTTGCTAAGGTAGTGGTGGGCGACCAGGGGCGGCAATGACTGCGACGATCTTAACAAAATCACAGGTAACTCTCTCTCTCTCTCTCTCTCACTTCTACACCACTAACCCACCCATAGACTTCATTAGATCACTATTCCACCCCTTCATCAGATCATGGTAGTAGCCACCAACTTCCTACTTTCCCCAACCACCACCACAGCTCTAATCATAATGCACATGAAGTGTTTGTTTAAATGGCTAAGAGAAATACTATATACCTGCCATGTTCAAGATCTTTAGGTTTTGCATCTTCTTTTTTTCTTAAATTTTCTTATTTTTATTTTGTTCATGCTTCTTCATGGGGATAAAATTGGGTATTGTGAAATAGGGGTTATTATGTATGTTTTTGGGGATCTGGCTATAACTTTTCGTCCTTCTAATATTCAAATTGTGGATTTAAATGTGAACTATGTCTCATTCTCTTTTAGTTGCACATAAACTAAATGAAAATGTCAAAATTAGATTAAAAAAAAAATAGATGTAGTCATGACAATGACACACCCTTTTATCTTCCTTTGTTAATGGTAAACTACTTTTTAGCTCAACAGACAACATAATGTGTGCAAAACAATTAAATGAATAAACAACATTTTGAAAAAAGGCTAAATGAATAAACGGTTCAGATGAACCTAACTTTAATTCAATTTCAATTCAACGTTGACAAATCATGCTAACCTTCATCTTTTGTTGCACTCTCTGACACTTGATACACGCATGACAGAATCATCCTTGCTCTCACGTCTCTTTTATGCCTTTTCTTTTTCCCCATCTCTTTCCATCATTTCTCTCCTAAGTTTATATGCTCGCCTCTCTCACTTTGTCATCTCCATCTCTTCTGGAATGTCACTGCCAAGTACTACTCTCTCTACACCCTCTTCTAACCCCAACTTAGAACCTAAGATCTTCAAAACCCTCTTCCCCTAACCATAAAAATCCCTCGAACCTTAACCCCAATCCCAAAGTCTGCTATGGTAGAGTGAGCGATCAGCAATGGCAGTTACTGCAATGATGATAATGAAGACACAAGTAACTCCCCCCCCCCCCTTCTTCTTCTTCAACACCACTGACCTGTCCACCAACTTCATCAAATCATTACTCCACCCCTTTACCAGATCATTGTCATAGCCACCAACTTCCTCCTCTCCCCTGCCTCTACCACAACTCTAATTATAATGCACATGAAGTGTTTATTTAAATGGTTAANAGCAAAATCCCCTGAACCTTAACCCCAAACCTCTAGCTTGCTAAGGTAGTGGTGGGCGACCAGGGACGGCAATGACTGCGACGATCTTAACAAAATCACAGGTAACTCTCTCTCTCTCTCTCTCTCTCTCACTTCTACACCACTAACCCACCCATAGACTTCATTAGATCACTATTCCACCCCTTCATCAGATCATGGTAGTAGCCACCAACTTCCTACTTTCCCCAACCACCACCACAGCTCTAATCATAATGCACATGAAGTGTTTGTTTAAATGGCTAAGAGAAATACTATATACCTGCCATGTTCAAGATCTTTAGGTTTTGCATCTTCTTTTTTTCTTAAATTTTCTTATTTTTATTTTGTTCATGCTTCTTCATGGGGATAAAATTGGGTATTGTGAAATAGGGGTTATTATGTATGTTTTTGGGGATCTGGCTATAACTTTTCGTCCTTCTAATATTCAAATTGTGGATTTAAATGTGAACTATGTCTCATTCTCTTTTAGTTGCACATAAACTAAATGAAAATGTCAAAATTAGATTAAAAAAAAAATAGATGTAGTCATGACAATGACACACCCTTTTATCTTCCTTTGTTAATGGTAAACTACTTTTTAGCTCAACAGACAACATAATGTGTGCAAAACAATTAAATGAATAAACAACATTTTGAAAAAAGGCTAAATGAATAAACGGTTCAGATGAACCTAACTTTAATTCAATTTCAATTCAACGTTGACAAATCATGCTAACCTTCATCTTTTGTTGCACTCTCTGACACTTGATACACGCATGACAGAATCATCCTTGCTCTCACGTCTCTTTTATGCCTTTTCTTTTTCCCCATCTCTTCCATCATTTCTCTCCTAAGTTTATATGCTCGCCTCTCTCACTTTGTCATCTCCATCTCTTCTGGAATGTCACTGCCAAGTACTACTCTCTCTACACCCTCTTCTAACCCCAACTTAGAACCTAAGATCTTCAAAACCCTCTTCCCCTAACCATAAAAATCCCTCGAACCTTAACCCCAATCCCAAAGTCTGCTATGGTAGAGTGAGCGATCAGCAATGGCAGTTACTGCAATGATGATAATGAAGACACAAGTAACTCCCCCCCCCCCCTTCTTCTTCTTCAACACCACTGACCTGTCCACCAACTTCATCAAATCATTACTCCACCCCTTTACCAGATCATTGTCATAGCCACCAACTTCCTCCTCTCCCCTGCCTCTACCACAACTCTAATTATAATGCACATGAAGTGTTTATTTAAATGGTTAAGAGAGATACTATGTTCTCTACTATATTCAAGATCTCTAGGATTTTCTTTTTTTTTTTAAAAAAATTCTTATTTTATTTTGATCATACTTCTTGTCGGGGTAAAATTGGGTATTGTGAGATAGGGGATATTGGATTAGCTTTTGGGAATCTTGCAGTAACTTTTCATCTCTCTACTATTCAAATTATGGAGTTGAATATGAGTTGTGCCTTATTTTCTTTTAGTTACACAGTGACTAAATGAAGAGGTCATAGTTAGAGNGTTAGAGATATGAGTGGACTCTGCAGTAGAAACTGTGAAGGTGACTGTACAGTTACATGAGGCTAGCATGGCAGCTAGTCAGAAAAAGGGATTTGATTGACCCAAGCTGCTTGGGAGGATTGTTGTGTGAGGAGGTCCTTTGATGCTAGTTGAATTTGCATTGCTCTTGTGAGAGTGGTGGCAGGATGAATGCTAGCTATGAATAAGTGATTTTNGGGCAAAACAACTAAACGAATAAATGATCTTCTAAAAAAGACTAAACAAATAAACGGTTCATATGAACCTAACTTTAATCCAACTTCAATTCAATGTTGAAAAATCATGCTATATTTCATCTCATTTTTACCATCTCTCTAACACATATTTTATTTTTGAAATGCACTCTCTGACACTTGATACACCTATGAAAGAACTATGCCGACTCTCTTATCTATTCTTTGCCTTCTCTNACTGAAAGGTAGGCCACGGTGGAGAAGGAACGAGCAGATATAGTAGAGACGATGTAGTAAGGGATGCTGAGATCAGTAGCGATTTGAGAGAGACTTGCAGCTACAACAAAGTCTGAAAAGATGGCAAAGGGTGGTCGAGGCAACGATGATAGGATAGGAACACGGAGGCGAATGAAGTGGTTAATGGCTTCAAAATGGACGATGAAATGATCATTGGTGGTGGAACTGAGGTTTTAAAGGTAGTANACTCAAAACCTAAGAATTCAAAAACCACCTTCCCCTAACCAGCAAAATCCCCCGAACCTTAACCCCAACCCCCAAGCCTGCTACGATAGAGGCGACCGAACAACGACGACAATGGTTGCAATCGATAGTAACAAAGACACGAGTAACTCTCTTTCCCCCTTTTCCTTTTTTATACCACAAACGTACCTATTAACTTCATTAGATCACTGCTCCACCCTTTCATCAGATTATTGTCGTAGTCACCAACTTCTTCCTCTCCCTAGGCACCAACACAACTCTCATCATAATCTACATGAAGTGTTTGTTTAAATGGCTAAGAAAAATACTATATGCTCTACCATGTTCAAGATCCCTAGGTTTTGCTTGTTTTTTTTAACCTTTTATTATTTTATTTTGCTTATACTTCTTGATGGGGCTAAAATTGGGTACTGTGAAACAAGGGTTACTAGGTCTACTTTTGAGGATCTGGATGTAACTTATATTCCATCTACTATTCAAATTTTGCGATTGAATATGAACTGTCTTATTCTCTTTTAGTTGAACAGACACTAAATGAAAAGGACATAGTTAGAGACAAAATAGATATAATCATAACAAAGACCCACCACTTTCTCTTCTTTTTTTTTATATAGGTCAGCTACTTTTCTCTTCAACATACAACATAATGTGTCCACAACAAATAAATGAATAAACGACCTTTCAAACAAAAATCTAAATGAATAAACAGTTCAAATGAACTTGAGTTTAATCCAATTTCAATTCAACGTTGAAAAATTATACTAAATTTCATCTCTTTTATANTTATCAGTATCATGTTGAGTTCATATCGTATATATGTTATTTTATAAATACAGTAACAAACTCATACAGGATTTATTTGTAGTTTAATCCTTGGCAGTTAATTTCATGTGCTTGTTTGCTAGTTTGTTGAAAAAAGAAAAGAATTAAATTTAGGAGCTGCAACATTATATAACAATATTATGTTCAATTAGAGGTGGCAAATGGGTGGGTTAGGTTATATTGGATTGGGCGAAAATAAATCGAATATATTTTTTACTCACGCAATAAATGGGTTATAATGAGTTGAGTTTATAACGGATTGGGTTAAACCGATTAACCTATAAAATAATTAAAATTCTTAATAGACACATTAATATATTAAAACACACACACATGAGTAATACACCAAAATACAAACATACTCACACACACTAATACACNCTAACCCCTTACCTTGCTAAGGTAGAGGTGAGCAACTACAATGACTGCAACGATGATAACGAAGACACATGTAACTCTCTCCCCCTCTTCCATTTCTACAACACTAACCAACCCACAAACTTCAAATGAACTTAACTTCAATCCAATTTCAATTCAATGTTGAAAAATCATGCTAAATTTCATCTCTTTTTTATCATCCTTACTCTCTCGTCTCTTCTATGCCTTTTCTTTCCCCCATCTCTTTCCACCATCCTCACTCTATCTACTCTCATTTCTTGCATTGTTGTCTCTATCACTATTACAACATCACTGCCCATAGCCCCTCTCCCTACACCCTATTCTCTCCCCCAGAATAGGGTGTCAAGAGAGGGGCTATGGGCAGTAGTTTGCACTTTTCATACGGCAAGTGGTTTGCACTTTTCAAAGTTTCATTTGTCATCATCCACATGAAAATTCTAAATGTAACGGCCCTATACATCCCGAATTTTTCGTAATTAAAGTCACCTGAAAACATGCAATTTGTCTCAGCATTGTTCATGCGTAAAAGATGGAAAAATCGGCACTGAATATTTTACAAGACCCCTTTATGTAGAATAAAGCTATACAACTCACAACATAGACTCATATTATAAACTCACATATTGAACATGGTGTACTTGAGTTTCCTATGTATGGAATAGGAACATTAGTCAGTTGCAACAAGTTTCCTTCTTTCCTNCTAACACAAAAACTAAACACACATTTAATAAAAAAAAATACGCATATAATGGGTTGGGTCGATTGTGGGCTATGAGTTGGTCTGTGGGTCGTGGGTCATGAGTCAGCTCATGGGTCGTGGGTGGTGTTTTAGTGTGTGTGTTTTTGGTGTACTAGTGTGTATATATTTTGGTGTCTTAGTGTATATGTGTATTTTTTGGTGTAAAAGTGTGTGTATTTTTTGATATATCAATATATTTATTTAATTTTATTGCTTGTGTTATTTAATAAAAATATAAATACTCAACCCAATGAATACCTATTTATAATCCATATTAATCAGTTTAATTAAAATAAATCATATTACTCAATCCATTTAGAACTCATATTAATTAATATAGGTACTCAACTCATTTACTTTATTATCTTCTAAAGGGATCGCAACCGTGTAAAATAAAAAGCAGAATAAACCATGTCAAAATTAGACAGCTCGATTTATTTGTCAGTTAAAAAAAAAGGATCCAAACCCAAAACGCTGCGTTTCTCTTATTGAATGCTGTCGTTTGGAGTCTTTGGACTCAGTTTAAATCTCCCTCAAACTCCTAAACGATGTCGTTTCCACGTTTTCTCACCGTCCTTTCTATAATTATCAACAGCATCAACCTCCTCCGCCTTCTTCCTTGACCCCTCTCTGTCTCTCGCCGAAGTGTTCTCTGCAATGAGTGCCTGCAAAACCCTACTCCGTACATATATTTATTGCCTTGAATGCAGAGTCCGAAGCCCTCACCGACGAACCTCCTCTTCTCTCTCTCTTCCTCACCTCCGTGCATTCTCCTCCTCTCCTTCAGCTCATCTTTTGTTCCCTTCTCTCGTCTCTCGAAATCCAGGTGAAATTCTCTACCTTTCCTATTTTTTATTCGTTTGTGTGTTCGTCTGTCGATTATTATTCCCCAATGTATGTTCTGCGTATGTTTAATCGATCCTTATACTGTTTTGCCTTGTTTTCTGTTGGAAAAAAAGTTAGGGTTTAGACTCCAATCCTATAGAGCTCATTTAAGATGTTCCGGCTTCATTGAAGAAGCAGTTCCTTTGGAAACCACAGAATGTACGGACGAAACAATCACTCAACTCTTAACGCTAGAACCGCCGGAGGAATCAGGTAAAGACTCGGTCGACGAGTTGCTTTTGAAAAGGGACGACGTTTCAAGATTAATGAAAATGGAACGCAGGTNTATTGAATGCTGTCGTTTGGAATCTTTGGACTCATTTTAAAACTCCCTCAAACTCCTAAACGATGTCATTTCCACGTTTTCTCACCTTCCTTTCTGTAATTATCAACAGCATCAACCTCCTTCGCCTTCTTCTTTGACCCCTCTCTGTCTCTCACCGAAGTGTTCTCTGCAATGAGTACCTGCAAAACCCTAGTTCGTACATATATTTCTTGCCTTGAATGCAGAGTCCGAAGCCCTCATCGACGAACTTCCTCTTCTCTCTCTCTTCCTCACCTCTGTGCATTCTCATCCTCTCCTTCACCTCATCTTTTGTTCCTCTCTCTCGTCTCTCGAAATCCTGGTGAAATTCTCTACCTTTCCTATTTTTTATGCGTTTGTGTATTCGTCTGTCGATTATTATTCCCCAATGTATTTTCTGCGTATGTTTAATCGATCCTTGTACTGTTTTGCCTTGTTTTCTGTTCGAAAAAAGTTAGGGTTTAGACTCCAATCCTATAGAGCTCATTTAAGATGTTGCAGCTTCATTGAAGAAGCAATTCCTTTGGAAACCACAGAATGTACGGACGAAACAATCACTCAGCTCTTAACCCTAGAACCGCCGGAGGAATCAGGTAAAGACTCGGTCGAAGAGTTGCTTTTGAAAAGCGACGACGTTTCAAGATTAATGAAAATGGAACGCAGGTCTGATTTGGATAGTAAAGACCAGTTTAACCAATCGAGGCGTTGGTTTCCATATCTCGATAAATTTGATGCAGGAAGTATGCATTTGAGTGGCGGTGAAGTGTTGGAAACGCTCGATCGGCCTATTGGTCAGTCTGATGAACTTTTAAGGCTATACTCATATGTAAGGCATCAAACAGTGGGGATTCGTAGTTCAGCCATTTTATTCGGTTTGAAAAGCTGTATTGAGTTGGGTGACTTAGAATTTGGAAGAGGTATTCATGCTGATGCTCTCAAGTTTGGATTAAATATTAGTAAGTTTGTGGGGTCATCTCTCATAGGGCTGTATTCAAGATGTGGTGATATTGAGGAAGCAGCTAAAGCNTCGGTTTGAAAAGCTGTATTGAGTTGGGTGACTTAGAATTTGGAAGAGGTATTCATACTGATGCTCTCAAGTTTGGATTAAATATTAGTAAGTTTGTGGGGTCGTCTCTGATAGGGCTGTATTCAAGATGTGGTGATATTGAGGAAGCAGCTAAAGCGTTTGATGAAATAATTGAGAAAGATATTGTTGCTTATACGTCTTTGATTACGGGCTATGCTCAAGTTGGTGATCACCGAGCATATGAGGCTTTTAGAGTTGCTTATCATATGCAGAAGGAAGAAATTGATCCTAATCGGGTGACACTAGTGAGCTTACTTCAGGCAGCGTCAGAGTTAGGAGCATTAGAAGAGGGTCAATCAATTCATGGGTATGCTATTAGAAGAGGAATTGGTTGTTCAGATGAAGTATTTGAAACAAGTCTGATGGACATGTATAACAAGTGTGGGCCACCAAATATGGCGGCCACATTTTTTGGTAGAATGGGCTCGAGAACGGTGGGTTCCTGGAATGCTTTGATTTCTCGTCATCTTCAGTTGGGGCAGCCCCTAGAGGCATTGCATCTTTTCTTTCAAATGGTCCAAAGAAATTATGAGCTTGATTTGATTACTTTAGCAAATGGGCTTTTGAGTTGTGCTGACTTGGAGAATTTGCTTGTAGGTAAGATCATCCATGCTTATATTGTGCGAACTGGTGCTCAACTTGATATTGTTGCTACCACAGCTCTGATTGATATGTATTTGAAATGCAACCATTTAATCCTGGCCAGGGAAATCTTCGACAGAATTGAGGAAAAGGACGTTATCTCATTTAATGTGATGATAGCTGGTTATCTCCAGAATGGATTTGCTTGTCAGGCCATTGAAGTATTTTATGAAATGGTTGGTATAGGTATTAGACTGAACCCAGTCACCATTATGAGTATACTTTCTGCATTATCCGATCTAAAAGATGTAAGACAAGGCAAGTGCATCCATGGATATGTGTTTAGACGTGGGTTTGGATCAAACACGGAAATTGCTAATCAGATCATTTACATGTACGCAAAATGTGGTTTTGTACAGTGTGCGAGCCGAATCTTCAAAAACATAAAACGTAAGGATTTGGTGTCATGGACATCAATGATGATGGGTTATTTGCACCAAGGTCATGCCGATGAAGCTGTAACCTTGTTCCGGCTAATGCAAAGAGAAAATCTGAGTCCCGACTCTGTCACATTAATATGTCTGCTTCAAGCATTTGCTCAGCTTGGATTTCTAAATCTAGCAAAGGAAGTTCATTGTCTTGTGCAGCGCGTATCCTTGGACATAGGGATACCTGTCATTAATTCGCTGATTACTGCTTACAGCAAATGTGGAAAATTAGACATGTCCAGAGTTTTATTTGAGCACATGGCTGGTCGGTGTTTGGTCTCGTGGAACACAATGATTGCTGCATATGGAATGCATGGAAGATGTGTCCAGGCTCTCAAATTGTTTGACCAAATGAAAAAGGAGAATGTTGTACCTGATGACTTAACCTTCAGATCAGTACTTGCCGCCTGTAGTCATTCTGGCTTGGTAGAAGAGGGTCTGCATATTTTTAGATCCATGAAAGAAGAGTACTCAATGATTCCATCGGAAGAACATTATGGGTGTATGATAGACTTATTAAGTAGAGCAGGACGGCTTGAAGAAGCTTATGATTTGCTGCGATGTCTGCCACCAAGACAAAGTGCTTCTGCACTTGGTGCTTTGCTTGCTGCTTGCAGAGTTCATGGAAATTCTGAGATGGGGGAAACTGTGGGAAGGTGGCTTTTGGATTTGGAGCCTCAAAACCCAAGCACATATGGTTTGGTGTCAAATATTTATGCTGGAGGAGAGAAGTGGAAGGAAGCAGCCCAAGTAAGAGCTTTGGCCAAGGAGAGAAGTCTTAAAAGGACTCCTGGCTATAGCCTGATAGAGTTCAGATAAACAGGTATTGAAAATGGAACGCAGGTCTGATTTGGATAGTAAAAACCAGTTTATCCAATCGGGACGTTGGTTTCCATATCTTGATAAATTTGATGCAAGAAGTATGCATTTGAAGTGGTGAAGTGTTGGAAGCACTTGATCCGCATATATTGGATGTGTGGAAGGAGAGGTTTCGGAATTTGGCAAAGAATCGGAGCTATTCGGTGTGTTTGGTGGTCGAGGGATTGTGTGATTTCGGGAATGTTTCTGCAACATTTTGGTCAGTGGATGCGCTAGGGTTCCAGTCAGTTCATGTTGTGCCCTGCGACAGCNTCGGAATTTGGCAAAGAATCGGAGCTATTCGGTGTGTTTGGTGGTCGAGGGATTGTGTGATTTCGGGAATGTTTCTGCAACATTTTGGTCAGTGGATGCGCTAGGGTTCCAGTCAGTTCATGTTGTGCCCTGCGACAGCTCGAAAAGGTGCAACAAGATTTGAGGTGAAAAATGCCTTGATTTTACAGGAGAATTACTGTGTTTTTTGTTTCAAATTATGACTTTGTTTAGTATAACAATTTATTGTTTGATATAGTATTCAGAGTATATTGCATTTGATTGGACCACCAGCGCACTAAAATTTGCAAGGTTATGTTCAGGTGGCTCCTGGAGAAAGTGTGATACTTGCATTTTGGTTTGGATAGAGGTTGAAGTAATACACCACTCCTCAGGAATTAGGAATTGTGGAAACACTTGTTTAAATATTATCCTATGCTATAGGGTCAATTGTAAGATTTTACAAGAGATGCAGAATTATGCTTGTAATGAGTTTTATGAACACTCTAGCATGCTGTAGAACCTGTATTGATTCCTGAGAGTTTCTTTGGCCAGCCTAGGTCTTCCCCAATTTGCAAAATTGAAGCTTTAAACTGAAAGGGTAGACCTCCCTTCTTTAACTATAATGGGATACCCCATGTGACTTGCAGGTACGGAGACAATCGTCATGTGAGCATGGGAGCTGAGAAATGGTTCGATATCGAACTTTGGAACTCCACCAAGCAGTGCTTCAAAGTTTTAAAATCACGTGGTTATCGTATTGCCACAACGCATGTGGGAATGGATGCGGTACCAATAAATCCTGCTTCTTCTGTTTCTGAAATTCAGTAATCATAAAGTTGCATTTTTCTATATTTCACCAGTGCAAAAGTTCTCTTTTTTGAGCATAAATATGACACAGGCTCTTGTGCTTTGTGCAGGTTTCCATTTATGATATGGACTGGTCATGCTCAACAGCAATAGTTGTTGGAAATGAAAATAGGTGACTACAGTTGTTCTCGCTAGTGCTCTTTCGATTTTAGACAGACTTTTGCATTTGCACAATTTGGAAGCTCAAAAAATTTAAAGCAAATATATTTATTTAGAGGCTGGTTGAAAATATGTTTCCTTAGGCTCAAATCCAAATGAACCCTCATTGATGTATTAAGTGTGGGAAGGCTATTGATATAAATGAAAATGCTACTCGTGGCGTATGTGAAAATTTAAAACAAGTATATTTTTAATGTTGGGAAATTATGAAACATTTTTATTTGGATTTTCACATTAAGTTGGAAAAACTCCTATTGTATCAAATTTTCAATTCATGTGATTAATCCATACTATTTTTTTTTTGTCGTTTTTCAAACTATTAGTTTTTTGATGAGCAAATGAAGTTGATTAATTAGGGTTTTAATATGACTTACCAGTTGATACCATAATTAGCTGTCTACTGACCTTACTTCATCCAAAATCTGGTTTCGCCTCTGCTTGCTGGTGTGAAAGTGATAAGATTTACCTGTGCATTCTTCCTGCCTGTCTTGAAATGCTGCCTGAAAGAATGGATAGGCCTGCCATACTAGTCATTGAATCAGCTCAACCTCAACATTGGAAAAATATTCTTCTGATTCATAAATTATTGATTCTGTTCAGTCTCTTGCTTGCATTAATACTTAAGTGATGTAGAGTCATTTTCTGTCTTCAGTTAACTCTCGAGTTTCAATCATCAATATAGGTGTTAACTAGAAAAATGTCTAAAGATCATTCCCAGTTTACATCTGTCAAATGGATTGTTGCACGTCATTGATAGCGAAATGGACATTTTGATCATTTCAATTTCTCACTTGCTCAGGAAAGACAAAAGATATTATACCAGTTCTGGTTGTGGTTTATCTAGCCCGTATATAAGACTCAGAATACCAGTGAAGTAGGTTGACTCAAACATGTTTTCAATGCTTGAATAACATCATAGCTGGTAAGCTTATATTGCATTCAGTAGTGTTTCTCCGAAACGCGAACTTGAGCACATGTTTTGCTATGTGGAGTAACGTAAACCTTTTTTTGGGAGTATAATCATCTTAATCAAAAGTTACAATTTGAAATTGGTGAATTTCTGATCCCAGTGGGATAAGCAACGAGGCTCTGGAGTTGTCAGATCTGCATTGCAGTATTCCTATGAAAGGCATGGTGGATTCTTTCAATGTTTTTGTTGCTGCTGGCATTCTCATGCACCATGCCGTCTGTGACAGGACTTCTCGCTTGGTAATAACTGGCTTCCAGCACAAACTATGGTTTTATTTTGTGCTAAATTTCATGATCCCAAAATTGATCACTTTGGCGAATGTTTTCATTTTGCTTTGTAGTGGATGATCAGTTGCTATACAGGATAACTGGAAATTACACATTGTGTGTCCATTATAAATCTTAAGACATTTTGGAGTTCTGTTTACCAGTTGGTAGTAAGGTCGTTCCTTTTCCAAGATGTGACAGCTTTACTTGTTTTCATACTACGTAATTTATGTTTACTCTTTTTTTTTTCTCAATTTGGTCCTTTATAGAAGTAGTTGTACTATTTCATTCATTGGCATCTACTTTTTGGGAATCTCATTGGTTTATATTCTTTTCAATACCATTTTTGTTAAGACGATGGTGAAACGTCGCGAATTTTTGGGTGAGCACATTCGTATCTGATATAGAAAATATGTCCTTTAGTTCAATGATGTGAATTATACACATATCTAACTCGAAATTATATCATATATAGTGAGTTGAAAATGCATTTGGATTCCAGTTTACAAAAAAATGTTCATTGTTGTGTACAGGGTTGTCATGGTGATCTAACATTGGACGACAGCCAAACTCTTCTTGAGGAATTTTATCTGCATCACTGCAAGAGTGCAATTAGTATTGCCAAAGAGTATGCGAACAGGAAGTTAACCAGGTTCACGACAAAGCTTTGATAAAGGCATCAACGGTCTAACCTCTGGATTTCCTGTTGTAGAATATTTAGAAATTAGTCATAACTCGTGCCTAAAGGCACAATAAAATATAAAATTTGAGCGGCTAAAAAATCGATTCTATTATATTAATTTTTTTAAAAATATATTAACTATAAATTAATTAAATATTAAATGATTAATTATATGGTAGAAATGAATGATGTGATGTTTATAGAGAAAAAATATATAAATGATTAAACATATAATAAAAATAAGTGATGCGATTTGATATTTGAGTGTGACAAAGAGATGATGGGTGAGGTAAGTGATTGGTGATAGTTTTGAGAGAAAAAATATGACTGGAATAAAATTTAAACATATTTATGTTTTATTATGTAGATAGTGACCCCGGAAAATCTTACAGGTGTTGTTTTTGCTGTCATTTTATTTGTTGTTATGCCCCNCATATATAGTGAGTTGAAAATGCATTTGGATTCCAGTTTACAAAAAAATGTTCATTGTTGTGTACAGGGTTGTCATGGTGATCTAACATTGGACGACAGCCAAACTCTTCTTGAGGAATTTTATCTGCATCACTGCAAGAGTGCAATTAGTATTGCCAAAGAGTATGCGAACAGGAAGTTAACCAGGTTCACGACAAAGCTTTGATAAAGGCATCAACGGTCTAACCTCTGGATTTCCTGTTGTAGAATATTTAGAAATTAGTCATAACTCGTACCTAAAGACACAATAAAATATAAAATTTGAGCGTCCAAAAAATTGATCCTATTATATTATTTTTTTTAAAAATATATTAACTATAAATTAATTAAATATTAATGATTAATTATATGGTAGAAATGAATGATGTGATTTTTATAGAGAAAAAATATATAAATGATTAAACATATAATAAAAATAAGTTATGCGATTTGATGTTTGAGTGTGACAAAGAGATGATGGGTGAGGTAAGTGATTGGTGATAATTTTGAGATAGAAAATATGACTGGGATAAAATTTAAACATATTTATGTTTTATTATATAGATAGTGGCTCCGGAAAATCTTACAGGTGTTGTTTTTGCTGTCATTTTATTTGTTGTTATGCCCCCCGAAAAGCTTAAGATGTAGCAACATTATATGAATAACATGCATGCATTGCTCATGTAGTCCTAGTTTTTTACGACCAATGCTTAAGATGTATCAAAACACGTGAATAACATGTGCATTGGTCATCCAGTCGTAGTTTTAGAAGTTAAAAGTGTAGGAATGGAGAATGACATTGCAGTATACATGGTAGAATTTGATTTGCCTCTACTTGATCCAACATTTCTAACCATCTGCTTAGGGAACTAAGTTTGACCAGTTGTTATTTTCTCCCAAGGAAGCATGGATAACGGTACGGCATGACATGGATACGATAAAATATTAAAAACTAGAATACGGGTACGATCAAATGCGTTTATATATCTATATAATATTACAACAAGGAAGTTGAATTCTCAAATTATAGAAGTACAACACCGGTCAAGATTGATCTAATTTTTAACTACTTCGATCTAATGGTACAAAATTTATCCCAAAATATTTTTTCTTGCTCAAAAATATCATTTATTGCATGAACCCCAATACTAGACAACTTCTAATTCACACCTCTCCGGATTGCTTTATCATGCTTTGAATCTAATATTCTATATAATTCTAAAGTTAAGCATGAGTCACCTTTTAAGAGTTTTCAACTTTTACTTAGTATTTAATTGTGATCGACTTCATTGGTTTTGACATAAGTTATAAAAACTCGTTATTCTGGTCAATCACTATAAAGAATTGACAATGACATATGCGATTCAAGTTCAAATGAACATCTTGGAACAAGAAATTCTCATTTATATGATTCATGAGTTCTATGTAGCCCAGCTCATTAAGTATAAGACAAATGTGTCTCCTATGGAGAAATCTCTATTCAAAGTGTATCTGACAAGTATCGAATAATGATATATATTTTATTAATTATTTGATATGTGTGGAAAGTATCTGGTAAGTATCCACTAGTATTCAACCAGTATCTGTATCCGATATTGGATACAGATATAGCTTTGTCTTTAGTAGCTAAACGAAAGAATGCAATATGAATCTGTTATACACAAGAATGCAATTACAGAAAAAGATGGAGTTGTTTGCCTAGTGAAGAAAACAAAGTGTGAAAATCGTGACCATTGCAAGGAGGTGGCAGATGCGGTCAGATGCAAATCGATCTCCTGGAGCCTACTATTTAGTTGCCACTTATCTCTTCACACAACTACCTTTCTCAAAACAATTTAGCACTCGAATAAGTAAATCACTGCCATGTTCCAACCCAGAATTCCATTCTAAATTTCCACCCCTTCTCTCCTGAGGGAATCTCCACAGCGGTGTAATTATTTCAAAAGCATGATTAGAGAGAGAGAGATTTACCTATAATATCTGTGGGTAGTTGTTTTATCAATTTTGACAGTGGATTTTGAAGGTTTAATTGATCGTGAAACGACTTGATGGAGAATATTTCTGCCCCACTGCTGAGCAATGTGGATGTAATCTTGCTTACAAGTGCACAATTTGATATCATCATCTCCTTCAACTGATCTCGCATTGCATCTTTATTCAACTTAGCATTTTCCAGTTGTTATCTTTATGCATTTCGATTTATATCACCATGGTACACCTTTTCTTCCCAAGGTTGTACTTCAGTTTGCCATACAAGATGATTTCTATATACCACAGGGGAAGACCTTGGTAGTTATTTTTTGTGCAATAGCAGTTTAAATGATGCAAAATTATTCTAGCAGAAACTTTTGGCTTGGAATAAGGCGAACAATTGTAAATTGTTCAGTGCGCTACGATCTATTCCTCAAAGGAGTGGCATGCAGTCAATAAACTCCTACTTCAACATAATCAAATGCACGAGGTTTCTGTCAATAAGAGGATCTAGGGAGATCATCTGTATGCAATTTTATCCTTTGCGTAAGCATAGACTGTTTCAGTGACTTATTTGTGATGCTGAAACCATAAAGAAACTACTTCATCATTGCTTTTAAAGCGGGTGGCAAAGATCAACAAACTTTTTACGCCTCCCTGTTTTTGTGCGCACAAAGATACGCACCCCAGGTATATTCACAACAGATACGCACCCAAATTTACATTTATAAAGACCTAATCAATCAATGTTACTCCATTAGGCGTTGTCTATTTTGTATTTACGCTGTGTTTGATCAGTGATAATGAAGCATGGGAATGGAATGACCATTAGTTAGTAATGCTCATTCCAATATTCAGTATATATGTAGTAATGACAATTCATTTCATTCCTAAGAAATAATTAATCCCACAAAACATGGGATTACTCGTTACCAAATAAGACACGGTATTACGCATTCCAAAGCACTCGGTAATAAACCAAAATTCATAGCACAAAAAAACCCGATTATTCCCCATACCCCCCACTGTTTCTTTTTCTCTACGTTTTCTTTTATCGGTCAAGTGCTCTCCCTGCCAAATTTCTCTTTCCTCTTCCACTACTCTGCTCGACTCTCGACTATTCTCCACCGAGACCCATGGCATTCCACCCCTCCCTTCATCCCCTCTTAGCTACTGTCGACCTATTTCTAACCCGTTTTTGAAGGGAAGTGCTGAATCGAAGACAAAGACCAGAACCGACTTTGGCCACCAATCTCTGGTAATTCCTCGGTCTTGATCAATGAATAATTGTTTTGCATGTTTAGTTGAATTAGTTTTCATGCTTATACAGTTGAAATGGGTTGGAAATGTATCGGGTGAACTAGTTAAATCAGTTGAATGAGATTATGTCTGAAACCTGTTCGATGATAATCCTAAATGAGAAAACATACATTGTGTGCTGTTGTTGTTGTTGTTGTTGTTTTCATTTTTGATTTTTTTTTTCTGGTATGGTTGATGTGTCAATTGTTTTGAAGAAATCTTTTCTCTCCGATTATTTTTTGTTTTTATGCTTACAAGAAACTATTAATAGAGGCAGTGATGAAGAAAAATATACCATCAAACTATGAAAGCTTGCCTTGTTGATGTTATCCAAAATCATTACTCTGTGAGCCTTTTTTTGTTTGTTTGTTTTTAATATTAGATTTTCTGTATCATGTTATAAATTGAGAGGTGTTGAGCTGGGTGATCCTATTTGAAATGATGTAAGCTAAGCTCTAGAGGCAACAAATTAGAGTCTCTGATGCACTTTTTCTAATGGTGTTTTCAGTGCTGTACGTTGCCGATAAGGATATGGGAACAGAGATTCTGGCATTGTCTTCCTTTTTCTGAGGTCTATGCATTCAGATGTTCCTACATTTTCATTATACTCTCTTTTCTTGGTTTTTTTTTAGGTTTAGGGTATAGGATTTTTGAATAAATACACAAGATGACATGTGTTTGAGTCTCTAAGATACTGATATAGAGAAACCAGAGGACATGAGATAAAGTGTGAGGATCAAGAGTCAACAAATGATGAGTGAATGAGAGTGAGTGGGAGCAAGAGAAGAATGGACATAGTCAGTGATAGGAAGCTCTCGATTGAATAATTCATGAACAACAAAAGTCTAAAGAAAATTCCTCAACATTAGCATGCACCAGGGCCAGGTAGATCTCCAAAACAATTGAATATTCTTCACATCAATGGTAAGTACTTACTCCCACAAGAAGTTCAACATTAATCATTGTCCACTTTCTGCAGTAGATAGAAACTGATCTAATCAGTAGCGGTTTGATTGTGGCTCGCCTGAGCACCCCCACTTTCGTTCAATCTCATTACATCTAGAACAATGTTGACATTTGGCAAATACCCATTTCTAAAGCAACCACAAATGCCTCTAAAGCAAAGTCCATACTTACTCCCACTGGATTTGTGCTCAACAGGCAATCATTATGATATCCCCCAAACTCCGGAGGAGGAGTAGAATTACTACTTCCTACAATGAAGTGGTTTGTTTCATGATTGAGAATATTGATATCTGCAATTTGAAAAATGAGAACTTCTAGAAATTATGAGGAACATGAGACAAGGAAAATCAAACTGGGACTAACCTACATGAGACTACTGGCATTTTGATGAGGAGTAGGAGATATCATAGTATGATTCCATTCCCTTATTGCAACATTAGAACTCTGACTACTGGCATCTGGCATTTCATGTTAATTCATTCTTTTATTATATCGATAATTTTGTGAACACATTTACTATTGAAATTTTTTAGAGGTTTATGGTCTTCACTTTGACATTAACACCTCTTTCCATGCTTGTTTGATCATTTACTGCACTTGAATTTAGTAGTTCATATAATTTTTTCAGAAGCATATTTAGGAAAGCTATGGTGTAATATAAAGTACAAACTTGTTCCACTATGCTTTTTTCATTGTATTTATGGTATACTGTTCCTCTAACTATTTCTTTCACCTCTAAAATAGTATATTTACAACAGTACATAACCTCTAGCTAGCAAAACCAATTTTTTGGCTTTGTTTGTGATATCCCAAATACTGATTTTTTCTTCTTTATCAAAAAAAAAATACTGATTTTTTCTTTGTATTTTTTGTGACAGTTATAGCTCGTTTAAGTCTAGCAAGAAGGAAAATGATAAAGAAGAAGAAAATAATTGCATTATTTGTGTTGTGGACCAAAATCATGCATTTAGTCAATTGTTTTTTCCATATGATGTCTACTATCATCATTTACTATATGAGAAAAAAATCTGTAAGAGGTCAAAGATATTACAATGACTTCTTTGCAAGAATTATTGTCTATGACTATGCTTATACGAGTGATAACATATGTGTTTCTCAATTTAGGATGAATAGATGAGCATTCATTAGGTTATGTTCCATGCTTGAGACAATAAGAAAGTTAAAAAATACCAAAAACATGGAGATTGATGAGCAAGTGGCTATTTTCTTACATACCCTTGCACATCACATGAAAAATCGAGTTATAAAACAACGATTTAAGAGGTCTAGTGAGACTATTATTAGGCACTTTCAGAATGTATTGAATGCTGTGATAAGATTGCAAGGTCATTTGCTCAAGACTCCGGAGCTAGTACTAGAAGATTCCACATATGATAAATGAAAGTGGTTCAAGGTACTTAACCTTGTCTAAATTAATTTTATGTTCACGCATTTGAACCTGTATGAAAATATGATTCCTATTTGATTTTTGAATTTTTAGGGTTGTGTTGGAGCCAGCTGAGGACAAGCCTAGGTATCAATCCCGAACAATAGATATTGCTACCAATGTCTTAGGAGTATGTTCACAAGACATGGGCTTCATTTATGTATTACCTGGTTGGGAAGGGTCAGCAACAGATGGTAGGGTGCTTAGAGATGTCATGATTAGAAGGAATGAATTGGTGGTGAATCGGGGTACCTACTACCTTGTGGATGGGGGATATACCAACGGTCAGAGATTTTTTGCCCCATTTAGAGGTCAAATGTATCACTTAAAAAAATGGAGAGATGGTCACCAACCTAGGACACTTGACGAGTTCTTTAATATGAAGCATTATTCTGCTAGAAATGTAATTGAAATATGTTTTGGGCTGTTGAAGAAGCGTTGGGCTATTTTAAGAAGCCCGTCTTTCTATTCCATCAAAATTCAAAACCGTATAATAATAGTTTGTTGCTTGCTTTACAATTATACGAGGGATCAAATGCAAATAGACCCAATCGAGGTGGAGGTAGATGCAACAGGTCTCGTGGTGGAAAATAATGCACATGATGATCATATTACCAGGGTTGAAACATCTAACGAGTGGTTAACATTTAGATTGAATTTGACAAACAAAATGTTTGATGAGTGGAGAGCAAGTAGACAAAGAGTGTAATTTTTTGTACCTATATTTGAGAATGATTTTGTTTCTTGAAATTCTACCACCAATACTATTGAGATCAAATGAATAAAATTTAAGAATTTCTATTTTTATTCAACTTGTTTTTGTTTTCTTTATAATGTTGATTATTTTTTGGATTTGCTTTTCATCGATTTATTTTTTTGGTTCAACCTAAATGTTCGGACAAGATTCCTAGTTGTCTTGATAATTTTCTTTTTGGATTTGCACATGTGCTCTATTGAATTCACAAAGAACTATAGTTGTTCATTTGAAATGAATGACCAATTTTGAATAGTCTTTTATTTTGATTTTTTTTTATGAACCTATTTTTGAAGGAATTTATTTTCTAATTTTTTAAAATTTATAGGAGTTTAAATTTTTTTAATGGATTCTCATGTTTTATAATTATAAAATTTTTTACACAATTTTTAAAGGCAATCGTAATCATAAAAAAAAAAATTGTTATTAATTATTTTTAGTCACTACAAAAATTTTGGTTAAAGTTAATTTCATTCTAATGAAAACATTATTTTATCTAATTTAAGAATGGAATGAACATTCCATCCTAGTATTTAATTCTAAATAATTGTCAAACATTAGTATGGTAATACACATTTCATTTCATTCTCAAGTTTATTTCATTCCCAAACTTATTTCATTCTTACTGAAAAATATTATCACGTACCAAACGCAACGTTAGTGCTTTACATGCTCAAATCTTCTCCATGCCGCTTCAACTCTTGATACCTGATGGATTCTTCAATTTTTGCCTTGAGCTCAGTGTTGGGAATCAACACGTCCGATGTAAGACGGGATCGATTAAATGGATCGCTCTGCAATTCACAGCATTATAAATAGAGAACCATGACTTTTAATGGACAAATATTAGCCAAGTAGAAGTGAAGAATGTACAATATCACTTACAAGATGCCTCTGAATGCCGTGATCCCGGAAGAAGGTAACATTAGTGGATCCTTCATCGAAGTGTAGTGCAATCATAACAGATTCATTCAAAGAGGTTGGTTACCCGTCTTCGATTTATAGATTCGGTTTAGTGAGAATAGCTCTAGTTTGACAGCTTAAGCTATGAGTTGAAAAGTGGGTTTAGTGCCTCCTTTAGAAGGAGGGTGTCGGGGATGAAACAAACGATGATCCAGCAAATAAGTAGGGGGTTCGAAATAGAGTTCCAAATTGAGGTCAATTGTTGGGGTTTCGACGATACATCTCTGTCGGTTGGTTTGTGCCACACAGAGGTATTCCGATCAACTGGATTTGATTTTGTCTACAGCAACAATGAGGGTAAGATGTATGTCCCCAAGGGCAGCTTCCTCGTCCATGGCCTCAGAAGCTGCAGCTGTGACTTTTGAACCGAGCTCAATGAATTCCTGGATGATCCTTCCGTCTTCACCAATTCTTTTGAGGACATCCACTGCCGCAGTAGACAACTGAGGCAAACTTAGACCGTTGGATTACATTCAAGCAACTCTACAATAATCCTAGAGATGATGAAAATTCTGAAAAAACCTTTCTCCCTATAGAATAGATCTTAATAGTCACACTTAATACATGAACGTAGCGAAACATTTTGCAGAATACCTGTTCCTCGTATGAACGATCATCCTTGGTGATGGCAGCTGGAAAAATATTTTGTTTATCACTCATTACCCGATGCACATGTATTTTGACAATCTTCATATCAGAAAACAAAAGTCAGTCATGCTCTTTCTTTGGTCTAAGCTTTAACTGAGTCACATAGGACATGTTGCAAGTGACAACAACATAAATAGCATCAAGGACACTCTGAATAACAAGTAATTGCCAGTTAGAGCAAATATTTTATTTGTTTCATTTTTTTTTTCTCTTTTTAACAACACATTAGAGCAATGTTAGATTCCATCTCAAGAGGGAAAGGCAGATAAGTGCAAGATGACGAGTACTCCAACCCAATCACATGGGCACTTAGCTTTGCCACAGAATAAAATTACCCACATCTCTAATAAGGAATGGTTGTGAAAATCAAGTCCAACATTAATGTTGTCATGCATCAGGATCATATCAGGCAGGAGACAGTATGTTCTAGGAACAAATTTGAAAGCCTTAGCCTGGAGGGAGGAAACATTATGGTTGAGTTGAAAGTTAATCCAGCAGCCATCAGAGAAGAAAAAGAAGCAGCCCAGGCTCCAAAAAATACATCTACAAATAAACATCCATCATCCACCTAGAAGAAAAAGGTGAAAAAGAAGAGCACTTCAATGGGGAAAGCAAAGGTGACTGAGGACCTGCTTCTCAGGAAAATCCAATCCCACCAATGAAGAAAGCCTGCTGGAACATAAAGGACCTTAATGATAACTCAAAGCAGGAGGAAATAAAGAAAATAATTGTGGAATATCAATTAGATGTTCTGGGAATTATTGAGACAAAAGGTGAGACAAACAAACAACTCAAGAATCATGCAAAATGTATTCAGGAACTGGAATAACATGCCTAATTATGAAAACCACAATTTTGGAAGGGTATGGGTAGAATGCAATCCTAGCAATGTGGAACTTAGCATGCATGCAGACACTGACCAAAGCATACACTGCAAGGTAAAGTATATTGACAGTAAGGAGCAGTTTGATGTTTCATTTATCTATGGGCATAATGATGAAAGGGATAGAAGAACATTATGGAATGACCTTTATTATCACTCTAAGAGATTCACACATAATCCCTTGGTGGTTTTGGGGGATTTTAATGCCATTATAAGTCTGCAAGAAACTGAAGAATCCCCAAAAAGATGGAGCACAATTATGGAGGAATTTGTGTCTTGTCTGCAGCATTCTGAACTTACTGATCTGAGGTACTCAGGTATTCATCTCACATGGTGCAACAGAAAGGGTCAATGATGTGTAGCTAGGAAGCTGGACAGAGTCCTTGTGAATGAAAGCTGGATTTCTAAGTACCAAGAGTCTGATGCAGAATTCTAACCTCAAGGTGTGTCTGATCATAGTCCTGCTGTTGTGAAACTTGGATTCCAAATACTAAGAAGGAATAGTCCATTCAGATTTTTCAACCACCTGGCTGAGAGAAATGATCTCCTTGAAATTGTTTCTCAAGCATGGAATGAACCAATTCAAGGTACTTCTCAATATCAGCTATACACTAAACTTAGGAAACTCGAGCTTATTTAAAGACCTATCTAAGACATTAGGTGAAGTCTCAATCAAAGCCGAGGCAAAAAGTGCTCTTCAAAGTTGCTAGAGAAGCCTTGATCAAGATCCTCTTAATGTTGTACTAAGAAGCGAGGAACAACAACCGCTCTCTACTTATATCCAAGCTGCAAGGAATGAAGAAATGTTTTACAAGCAGAAATCAAGGATTCAGTGGTTAAAAGAGGGAGACAAGAACACTACCTATTTTCATAGGTCCATGAACAATAGAAGAAACAGGAAAAAATTATCTCATTGATGAGAGAAGATGGGTCTAAAAGATGAAGGGGATCAGGATGTTAACGAGGAGGCAGTCACTTATTTTCAAAGACTTCTTGGAAATTCATCTGCAAGACTGCATAGTAGGGAAATGCTGCAAACTGTAACACTGAAAAGAATCAATGACCAACAAGCCACAGAATGGTGAGAGAAGTTACCAGTGAGGAAATCATGGATGTCTTTTTCTCTTTTAATGATCAAAAGGCTCCTGGACCTGGTGGATTCAATGCATTATTTTTTTAAAAAGCATGAAAAATCATTGGTGAGGATGTCATCTCTGCAGTGAAGGAATTTTTCACCTATGGAAGACTTCTGAGAGAACTTAATAGTACAGTCATTGCCTTAGTGCCTAAGATTCCCAACCCCACTTCCATAGGGGATTACAGGCCCATTTCATGTTGTAATGTTATCTACAAGGCCATTGCCAAACCAGAGAAAAGTAATATCTACATGTGAGCAGTGCAAAAGGAGACAGAACCAAATCAAAGCCATGTTTGGATTTTAGGTGGGACAGCTCCCCGTCAGATACCTTGGAGTGCCCCTCATTTCTACTGGTCTTGTTGATTGGCATGACTCATGAAGCTGAGCAAAATTAGTTTTATTTGTTGCTGTTCTTTAGGATTATGGCCATTTCTTCATGCTATTTTTTANGACTCAAATCTCAACACTGCTCTAATCTCATTGAGAAGGTTGAAACTAGAATTAAAAGCTGGGTTAACAGAACTCTTTCCTATGCTGGAAGACTTCAGCTTGTAAATTCAGTTTGAAGTAGTATGCATGTCCTCTGGGCTTCCCATTTGTGTCTCCCCCAGAAAGTGGTACATAAGATTGAGCAATTACTAAGAACTTTTCTACGGAAAGGCACTGAATCCAACTTGAAAGGTGATAAAGTGGCATGCAAGGAAGTCTGCAGGCCAAAAGAAGGAGGATTAGAAATCAAGAGGTTGAAAACTTGGAACCAAGCTCTCCTCATGAGGCATTTGTGGCAGCTATTTAATAACATGGAAAATCTATGGACTTGGTGGATCCATGTCTATCGCATAAAGGGCAGGAACCTATGGGAGTTGAAAGCAACACAAGTTTGCTTTGGCAGCTGGAAGAACCTTTTAAAGCTAAGGGATTTTTTTAGACAGTCCATGAATCATGTGGTCGGGATTGGAAAAACTACCTACTTACGGCATGATAATTGGCATCCACTTGGCCCTTTATTGCAAAGAAGCTCTCCTAGGATTCTACAAGAAGCCAGAATCCCAAGGGAAGCTAAGGTTAGCAGAAGCATTGAAAATAATCAATGGATATGACATAGAACAGCAACTGAACAGGTTCAAGCAATCATCAATACCTTGCTATCCTACCTTCCCAACCAAGCAAGAGAAGACTTAGTTAAATGGACCTTGTGTGCTGATGGGAAATTTACAGTTACAGATCTTCAAGTATTTGCAGAAGAACACAGAGAACTGAAGAAGAAGAAGAGAGAGAGAGAGAGAGAGAGAGAGAGAGAGAGAGAATGTGATCTCACAGCTGAAATGTAATTTGAGAAAATCATTAGATGATTTTACAACCTCTAACAGAATACTCAAGCTGATTGAATAAATGTGTGCATGTATTGGTCTTCTCATGCTCTGTCATAGTCTTATGATGATCGTAGTCATTTGATGATGAAGAGTAGGCTATGCTGGCTGGCTTTCACAAACTTGTTGTAGTTAATGAAAAGTTTCTCCAATCTCTAGGACAAAAGCCTTGAGATTCTTGGCCGAAGACCCACCATCCTTCATAGCATCCCTCGCCAAATCTTTCCATTTTTCAGCATTTCTTCTCAATTCTTCTGCTCTGTCTCCACCTCCCATCACCATTTCTATGCACCTTTTAAGCTCGCCACCCTCGACAGTTCCTTCTTCGTTCGGCTTCACCCTCACCCCCCTCTTCCACACATCTTCAATCATTTTCGCGTTGGTCCCTTGATCTGTCCACTGAGGAAATGCCACCATCGGAACCCCAGAAACCAAACTCTCCACGGTAGAATTCCACCCACAGTGTGTCACAAAACACCCCAGTGAAGGGTGTGATAATACCTCTAGTTGAGAACACCAAGGCACTATCATCCCTTGTTGCTCCAATTCCTCCATGCAACTTAGTTTATCTTCTTCTTTCTCTTCTTCTCCATTCTCCTTCACTTTAATCACCCACAAAAATGGCCTGCAACTCTCTAACAAGCCTCGAGCGATCTCTTCCATTTGCTTTCTTGGTAGAGACAGAATGCTTCCAAAAGATACATAAACAACTGATGATTTAGGCTTCGAGCTTATCCACTCGGCATAGGAGTTTGATTTTTGAAAGAGGTCACCTCCAAAGGAAGTGTCTGATGGCTCTTTTCCATCCAAGAAAGCAGAAGGAATTAGTGGCCCAATCCCAATCAAATTGTACTTATCAATGGCCTTTAGGGCCTCTGGCTCCAGTGCATCGAAAGAGTTAACAAGAACTGTTGGGCTGGTTTCTTCATCTAGTATTTCCAATTGCTCTTGAATTGATTGGAGGGCATTGAATTCGCCTGAGTTTGAAGGGAGTATAAAGGAGGGAAGGTCATGGATTTTTAGCAGTGGCAATCCGGGTAGCTCAATGGACCATGATGGGTCTTTGCAATTTTCAACATTGATATCTATATAGTCATGAAAGTAATAGTGGTAGATATCCAAAACTGTGGCTGGTTGACTCCAAAGTAGTGCGGCTGCGATGTCAAATTCACGCGCCACCTTTGCAGCCCAAGGGAGGAAGAGCCCATACACTAAGCAAGTGATGGGGCGGCCTTCGTCGGCGCTGGCTTTAATTATATCTCTGAGAGTTTGTGACCCACGGTTCCTGATCTCGGACATCATGTGTTTGACATCAATATCACTTGGTTTGAAACTGCCGTCGTAGCCATCAGAGAAGGCGGCGAAGTTGAAACCAGGTGGTGGTGGTCCGGTGGTTTTGGTCATGCGGCGGTGGGCGTCGCGGCTGGTGGCGAAGGTGACTTCCAGGCCCATCTTAATGAGTTGCTTGGCGAATTGGAGGGATGGTTTAATGTGGCCTTGTGCCGGAAATGTTACAAGAAGGATGTGGCGGTGCACCATGGCAGCGGCGCGTGGTGTACCTTTAATCTAATGTACAACAAAGATTGTCTTTGTGTGGCAGAACTGAGGAAGTATGCAATGAATTTGTGGGCTGCAAATGAAGGAGAATTACATGGAACAAGTACATGGGGGCTTAGGTTTATATGAGCCCAGAGTTGACTCTGTGACGTTTGAGATGACGTATTTATATCTATGCTTACATTTATATCTATAATATTAATAAAAATATTTTAACAGGAGAAATTTTTGATTTTCAATTTTACTCTTATAAAAAGTTATAAATATCACTTTATTTTTTTATAATTAAATATTTAAATTATTTATTATCTTTTTATGTATTTAAATCTCTAAATTAACTCTAACATCTCGTTTAATTATTTATTTTCTCTACATAAATATCAATTTTTATTAAATTTTTTGATTGACTATATTATCTTTAAAAAATATGCATCATTATATTTTCAAGAAAGTGTTCAAAAAAATTTCAAAAACTTNTTCTTAAATTTTTTGATTGACTATATTATCTTCAAAAAATATGCATCATTATATTTTCAAGAAAGTGTTCAAAAAAATTTCAAAAACTTTATCAATCTAATATTACTCATCTCATATGTAAAGATAATTAACATATGTTTAATTTTTTTTTCATTAAAAAATTTAATCATTTCATTTCTAAGATAANTTTATCAATCTAATATTACTCATCTCATATGTAAAGATAATTAACATATGTTTAATTTTTTTTTCATTAAAAAATTTAATCATTTCATTTCTAAGATAAAAAATAATTGTATATATAATTTTTTAAAATCAATTTATGCTACATCAATATAAATTTTTTGTCACAATTATATTTCTAAGTCGTATTAAGATTTTTTTGTAAAAATAGTTTATTGTATATTCTTAAGTAAAACTTAAATTTTTTAAATTTTGGATATGTTTTAAAATATATATTGTTGAATAGTATATTAAAATTTATCCTAATTGACCTATCTAATTTTTCATTGCAGTAAAGTTTTAATGTGAGTAGTATATTGACAATTATTTTTATTTTATACAAAAAATTATAAGTGGAATCCTAATTAAATAAATTTCAAAAAATTTAACTTCTCACACATCATTAAAAAAATCACTCTCTATCATAAAATTCTAAAAACATAAAACTTTAACTATTTTTTTCCATTTTGTTTCTTATAGTTAGAATATCGAATCTTAGAAATATAAAAAAAAATTTATAATCCTATGATAAAATATGAGTAATAAAAAATTAAGTCTGTTAAATTTGAGATAATATTTAATTTACATACATATATATTAAAAGTATGAAAATTATTCACGTTTAACACACGTAGTGAAGTACTAATACGTGTAAACGTCCAATTATAAATTGTGGCACTTACTTAAATTTATGGTGAGCAAGTTATTATTTAGTGTAATCACATGAAATATAATTGACAGAATAAAATACATTATGTTGATGAAACATGTCTTTGGGATCTAAATGGTAATTAGTCAATCATAACATGTTAATTTCACATACGATTGATGCCGTGTTGAAAAGTGACAACCCTATTATCGGTCCATTCTTAGTATGAGTTGGAATCAAGTTAATTGTAATGTTGCTTATTGTTTGGTTGTTTCCGTTGTAGTATATCCTAACTTNCTTAGTATGAGTTGGAATCAAGTTAATTGTAATGTTGCTTATTGTTTGGTTGTTTCCGTTGTAGTATATCCTAACTTTCAAACATCGTCCCTCAATGCATATAGTCTATGTGTGGAGGGGAGTGTCACTTCCCTTTGGAATGATATCAAAAAAAAGGGCAACAGAATAGTAGGTGAATGAAATGTAAGAAATATGTGTGTGAACAAAAATGCTCCCCAAGCATAGAGGGACTTTTGTTTGTCGTGTTTTACTTGGAATCGTATTCCAAGGTCATCTCATCAGGGAATGAGGTATATCATCATGAATGTGATTTTTGTAAAAATAAAGTGTAAAATCTTTTGTTAGTTGAAAGTTGGTTTTTGATTGTGATGAAAATGAAATAGAACAAATATTGGCTAATCCAAATGGTTCACTCCAATAGGAATACCAAGTCAACTCGAATCCTTCCTCCAATAGAGCATAGATGTACGATTGATTCGTGGGAAGTTAGGGATGAAATAGAACTAAGGATCCAAGCATAACCCATAACAAGTCTACGGGATATCAAAGACGCACAATCCTGTTCATCCTCTATCCAGTCAAACGGAACCATCGTACTCTGAGAAGAGTAAGAAAAATGAGTTGAAATAACATACCCAAAAGAAGGTCTCCCTTGGATTAGCCCACTTAAAGGCTTAGTTACTCATGCTTAAGGTCAAGACAACAATGTAATGAGAAGACATTATGAAGAAATAAAAATTAGAGCTAAGCTAATGCAAAAAAACATAAACTAAGAGATAATATATTTAATACCCACTTTAAAATTAAGAATTTGAAATAAAACGAAATGCACAAATATAACTTCCGGAAGATTTATACATGTCCATCACCTCTTTCTAAAGAGTGAATGAGAAACTACTCACTCTTCATGATTTTGATAAAGTTAGAAAAGTGAGTGATGTTCATCCCTCCAAGTAGAGGAATTACAAGGTAAAACATATTACGCAAGGGATCAATCTTCGACAAAGAATGAGTGAATCACGTTCCACCCTTTACGAATCTTTAGAAAAATGTAAGAGTTTCACTCCTCTAAGGGAAGAAGGAAGCCTAAACAATATAAGTAAAAAAAAGCAATAATACAATAAAAAAAATAATACTTAAAGTAAAAGAAAGCAATAATAATATAATAAAAGAAAGCAGTCAAAAAAACAATAATACTTTTGAAGGGTTTTCCACTACCAAACGATGGATGCTTTACAAATCCTAAGAGGTGGTATTTATAGGCAACAAGGGAGGATCAAAGTCTTGTTTGGCGACTTTGAATTACACTTTGATCTCTCTTTGTGTTTGAGTTTTGATAATTTGCACCCTATAGTTTGTAGTTTTGATAATTGTCACCCTATAGTTTGTAGCTTTGACACAATTAGTTTCCCAGTAGTTTGTAGATTTGACACAATTGGCTCCCAGCAGTTTGTAACTTTGACACAATTGGCTCCCCAGTAACTTGTAGCTTTGACGCACAAAACCTTGAAAAAAACAACAATTAATGTATTATTTCTAATTCACACACTAATCCCAATTTAACTTATTTTGACTAGTTTAATTTTATTTAACTAACATAATTGACCTATTAACTTAATTAAATTATACATTAATTAGGGTTAATCAGACGTTCCAACCTAAACATTACTAGTCCCTGGTAATAAATAACAACATAACAAAATAAAATCACTTTTGTAGATAACACAATTGCATTTAGCATATGTAACAAGTCATTAAACCCCTAAGTGATCCCTAGTGGATGAGTTTTGTCTCGTGAAGGTTTTCAATGAGATACCTATAAACTCTAATCGAACAGATGTGTATGTGGGATTGCTAGTTAAAGTAAATTAGCATCATGGTCATTGGGACACTCAACCCTCAATTTTGACTTACATCCCGCAAGCTCCTCTTTCATAGGTATTTATTCTATGCAAAAATTAGCATCAGTCACATTGGCATTTGGAATTTCCTGTGTAAGCATCAGTCACATTGACATTTGAAATTCCTTATGTAGTATGAATGATCGTTCTAGAAACAAGAATTGTTACATAACAAACATTCCACTTTATCACCCTTCATGGATAGCTTTGATTTCACAAACCTCTCTTAGAAACGTGTCTCTCAAAGGGCATGTGATCAGAGGATGACCAATCGAAAAATCACATGCACAGTTAGAAAATGAGTGAAAATCTTAAGAAAGTAGACTAATCATGTTCTTGGCATAATCTCATGGAAGAATATCAATGCAATTAAATAAATACTATTTAACATACCTCAGTTTTTCGGTCGACAACACATACATGCATCAGACTTGAGATCAATTAGGGCTTTGTATAGGTTGTAATGTGGCCAGAGGTCAGTGGCTAATGAAATCACGTCAATGGTATTAAAAAGTTATCCCCTTTTTGATGTAGTGTAGCACACCTCTTTCTTGCTTTTTAATCTTTTGCCTAGAAATGATATTTCTTTCTTTCATTTTTCTCATTTTTTACTTTCTTGGCAATTCCCTTTTTTTCTGTTTCTTTTTTTTCTCGGTTGTTCCCATCGAATTTTCTTTCATTGAACAATAGCCACCATCGTCTTTTCTATTTCTCTTGCTTTTATGTATCATACTGATTTATGAAAGGGTGCAAGAAAATTAAATAACAAGGTATGTCAAGTATATTCTCCGGTAGCTCAGTTATCATACGGGTTTCTTGAAGAAGAAATCATTTATTGAAGGCTCAAACATGGCTAACTAGGGATATAATTTCGTAGAATCAATGACTAAGGCTCAAAATCAAATCAAAGATGACCTAAAATTATTTCTCAAGTATGTGTCCATGTATGTGTCGCAGACAAAGGTTCCCTGTGGGATATGTTAATAGATCACTTTAGTTGCATTAATCAAAGCAAGATTAATGAGATTATTCAAAAATTGAAAGTGAAAGAACTTACTTGAGTAAATGTTGATTGTCTCTCAGAAAGCATTGCAAGACTCAAAACTTACCATGGTATTCTTCGTTATCTCTACTGGTTATGTTAGGTTTTCAAAGAATGTCGTTTATATATCAATTCTATTTTCGAGTCTGGTCATTCTGTATCTTAAGAATAACAAATATCAATGTACATTTGACATTTAAGCATAGAGAAAATACCATTTTTTAAAGAAATGAGGCTTTTTCTTTTTTTTTTTTGAAACTGACATTCGAACTCAAATAAAAATCAAAGTTATTTACATACATATTTATCAATGAAAATTGAAATAAAACTAAATGCACAAATTGAACTTGGAAAATAATAGCGTCTTAGGATAAGTCCTCTACCCACGCTATAGGTTGGTATTGTAGGACATTCTTTACTCGGCCCATATATTTATTTCAACAAAAACTATTTACACTTTTTACAAAATAGTTCGGACCAGTAACCTTCATCCCCAAAAATACGTTTTTCCACAGTTTTGTCAAAATAATAATAAAAAAAAAAATCTAATCTGAGTCATCGCTTGTGTCTATGTCATTATTAGACACCCTTCCAACTTCTTGTCGCACATAACGTGTAAGTCTCAGACTAGTATATGATGGCGTGTCAGGAAAATCTTTACTCTGCCCATAAACTATCCAGTTTAATCGATCGGTTGCACAACTCGAAATTGGTTTAGAACACTGATTGTATTTTTTCATGTGAAAGATCTTACCACATTGTTCACAAGTACCCAGTCGTTTAGCACGATGACGTTCAGCAAAAGTGTTTCTGCCACACAATGATTTTGTTTGTGCTTCTTGGATTTCAAATTTTTTCACAACTCTTGCTTTTCTCATTATCACAGCATCATCAGATGGAAAAGTGCGTAAAACGCCAAAACTGAACCAAAAAAGTTTACTATCTATACTTGCTAAATTAAAGACATCATATCTGGTTCTTTAACGTCTGTCAGTCACAAAGACGATTGAAGCTGCATTCGATATGATCATGAAATTTAAGCAAAAATATTATAAAAATACGCAATCCAAAAAAAAAATAAACAAAACTTTTTTTTTTAAAATGCAGAACCGTGAACTGTTCAGATACAAAACTAGAATTATAAATATGAAACTATAACAAACTGAAACTGTAGATCACACCCCCAACCTAAACTGAACATTGTCCCCAATGTTTCGAATTTACCAGTGTATCCAGTTTATAAATGGGTTTGTAAGGTAGAGATCTGTTCATCTGCCGAAATCTACAAACAAAACACAACAATTAATCATCTCTAGGGAGATCTGGGTTAGGCTAGAAACTGCTCACCCTAAGTGCGAGCAGAAGNTCCAGTTTAGAAATGGGTTTGTAAGGTAGAGATCTGTTCATCTGCCGAAACCTACAAACAAAACACAACAATTAATCATCTCTAGGGAGATCTGGGTTAGGCTAGAAACTGCTCACCCTAAGTGCGAGCAGAAGAAGAGTACTCATGTACAAATACAAACATATAAGACAAATTATTAAACAAAGGACTAGGTCGTCGGCGTATATGGTCATAGATTTGTAGGGGATAGGTTGTTTTTACAGAGAACAGAGAGAACAACGAAGAAGAAGAAGAAGAAGAAGGGGGGCCAGCACCGATGGATGGGTAAAAAGGGAAAAAAAGTTAGAGGCGTTATAAAGGCATCCTAGTGGGTCGGATTTTTTTTTTTAAACCCAATCCGTTTGAGTGTCGGCAAGTGCGAATATTCGCGCGGAATATTCCCACAAACATTGGTGTAAGATGCAAATGGTGCACCTTACCCCCCATCTTGATTCATTCATTGTCCTTAATGCAATAAAAAGATATGATATTCAATGATGGACAATAAAAAGATGAGTAGGGTTAGAGAACACCTTGCACTTGAGCTTTGACCAATGTGTCAGTATCTGAAACTAAAAAAAAAATACTATACGACTAAGTAAGTAAATTAAAAATAACATGAGTAAATAAAAAGACTGTACACTAAAAAGCATAAAAATTGGTTACTCTTCCACGAATTCTAGATACACCGAATCCGTCAAGTTCTCCTTCACTCCTTGTCCTTCAAAACCCTTGAAAAATGGCTCAAGTCTTTGGCCATTGACCTTGAATGTCTAGCCATTCTCGGGGTTTGTGGCTTCCACAGCTCCATTGGTGTAGGCCACCTTGACAAGATAGGAGTCATCCCAACGGGATCGGAGTTTGCCTTGGAAGATCGAGAGACGAGTGTTGTATAAGAGCACTTTTTGGTCGGGTTCGAATGACTTCCATACAATGAATTTGTCATGAAAAATCTTAGCCCCCTCTTTTGAAATTTTAGAGATCTCATACGCGTCTCTTCGTATCTTTTCCAATTCTTTCAATTCTAGCTTCCTATACTCTCCAACCATTCTCAAATTGTAGTTCAAAGTCTTTATGGCCTAATAAGCCTTGTGTTCCATCTCAACTGCCAAATGGCAAGCCTTTCCATAGACAATCCGGTAAGGAAACATGCATAAGACAGTCTTGAATGCGGTACAGTAAGCCCATAAGGCATTGATCAGTCTATTTGACCAATCTTTCTTATTTGGAGTCACCGTCTTTTCTAAAATATTTTTGGTCTCGCTATTGGCCAACTCAGCTTGGCCATTGGTTTGTGAGTGGTATGCGATGGACACTTTATGTGTGTCGTCATGTTTAAACATTAAAGATGCAAATGACCTATTGCAAAAATGTGATCTACCATCACTTATCATTGCACGAGGCATCTCAAACCTCAAAAAAATATTTTTCTTGAGAAACTTGACTACAACCCGGTGGTCATTAGTCTTGGTTGGGATAGTCTCCACCAATTTGGACATATAGTCCACTGCCAATAGAATGTATAGATAGCTAAACGACATAAGGAAGGGACCCATGAAGTCGAAACCCCAATGATCAAATATTTCGATAACAAGCACAAGGGAAAGGGGCATCATGTTCCTTTTGGTCACGCTACCCAAACGTTGACATCTATCACACTCTTTACAGAATGAAATATAATCCTTTATAAGAGAGGGCCAATAAAAACTTGATTGAAGAATTTTTACCGAGGTCTTTTTCGCCAAGAAATGGTCACCGCGTGCTTGTGAATGACAGAATGTAAGGACATCCAGTGGCGGATCTACAATGGGGGTAATGGGGGCAACTGCCCCTACTGAAATTTTAAAAATTTTTGGGATATAAGTATAATTTTAAAAATTTTAAAATTTATTAAAGATTTGCCCCCACTGAATTTTTTTTAAAAGATTTATTAGTATTTATGATATTTTGACAAATATATGGGTCACTTATAAATGTCAAAAAAATTCCTTTAAAAGGCCAAATGCCTCCATTTTGTGTTAGATTAAATTATTTTAATTTGGTGTTTTGAATAATTTTATTGTGATTGGTTAATTAATTCTTATACTAAAGTTTAGCTTAGTAAAATAGTCATAGTTTATATTTGTTTCGATTGGTTGTTAATATTCAACTATATATGATTGATTCAAAATTTTTTGTTAGGTGATTAGGTCTTATAGATAAATTTATAGTAAATTTTTTTTTGTTGGCTCTTTTTGTCTAGCACTCATGTATATGAGTTGTTACTTTAATTGACGTTCTATTAATGAAAGGATACTTTTGTGAACATTAGTAATTTAGAAAAATTTTAACCACAACCCCTCTAGTTTACTATATCTTCAAAAATACCCCCTCTATTTTTTAAATCTTCAGTGACACCCCCTGTCATATTAAAAATATTAACTAGAATACAATTTTACTAAATTACCCATGATATNTAGAAAAATTTTAACCACAACTCCTCTAGTTTACTATATCTTCAAAAATACCCCCTCTATTTTTTAAATCTTCAGTGACACCCCCTGTCATATTAAAAATATTAACTAGAATATTACATTTTTTAAAAAATATTTGGGCTAATTAAAATTTTATTTTAGTCAATTAAAAATTATTTTCAATCGACTCAAATCAAATTTCAATCAATTCAAATCAAATTACTTGAGGTTTATGTAGGGGCATTTTTGATATTTTAGATAAATTTTTTTTGTTAGAAATNTTATTTTCAATCGACTCAAATCAAATTTCAATCAATTCAAATCAAATTACTTGAGGTTTATGTAGGGGCATTTTTGATATTTTAGATAAAAAAATTTTGTTAGAAATGGTAGTTTAATGGTAAGGGGTGTTAATGATGTTTAAATTAAACTAGAAGGGGTGTTAGTGATGCTTTTGATAGTAGAGGGGATATCCTTAAAGATATAATAAATTAGGAGGGGTGTGATTAAAATTTTTCCTAATAATTTTAATATTCATATGATTTAGGTTGCTCCCACTGGGCAAAATTTTTGGCTCTGCCCCTGAGGATATCCCGCTGTTCATTCTTCGGTACGCATCTCCGCATGACTTGGTCGGGGCAGTACTTGAACAAATATGGGTTGTCAAAGTAAAAGTACTTTACATCTGTATAAATCTTCTTCGATCCTTTGGGCTTCAATGCGGCTAGCAACTCTTTCTGTGGTAGTATAGTTCATTTGAGATTCATTGAGTGTCTTGCTAGTGTAGTATATTAAATAAGGTTTATTCTCCTTTCTTTGACCGAGCACTACGCCGACCGGGTAATCACTCGCATCGCACATAAGCTCAAAAGGTAAATTTCATTTGGGTGGTTGCATAATTTGAGGTGTGGTAAGCATGCTTTTAAGTTTTATAAAAGATGCCTCAAAACTGCTTTTGAGTTTTGTAAAAGATGCCTCAAAACTATTTGACCACTCGAATGGGACATCCTTAGACAATAACTTGGTCAAAGGTCGGGCTAATGTACTAAAAAATTTTATGAAGCGACAGTAAAAACCAGTATGGCCTAGAAACGACCTGATATCCTTGATGACTCTTGGCGTAGGAAGGTTGGAGATGACCTCCACCTTTGATTTTTCAACTTTAATACCCCTTGCTAAAACTATATGGTCGAGAACAATTCCCTCCATCACCATGAAGTGACACTTCTCCCAATTGAGGACTAAGTTCTTTTCCTTGCATCTCTCTAGAACTTTCTCTAAATTTTTCAGACATCCTTCAAATGAATCCCTGAACACTGAAAAGTCATCCATAAAGACCTCTACTATTTTCTTCACCATGTCACTAAAGATCCCCATCATGCAACGTTGAAAGTTCTTGGGGGCATTACATAACCCAAAAGGCATTTGACGATACGCAAAAGTACTATAGGGACAAGTGAAGGTGGTCTTCTCTTGATCTTCCAATGCCAGCTCGATTTGATTGTAGCCAAAATATCCATCTAAAAAGTAATAGAATAGATGTCCTGCTACTTGTTCCAATACTTAGTCAAGAAATGGCAATGGGAAGTGGTCTTTTCTTGTGCATGCGTTGAGCTTGCGGTAGTCAATGCACACTCTCCATCTGATGATCACCCTCATTGGAATAAGCTCATTATCATCATTTGCCACCACGATGACTCCCGACTTCTTGGGGACTACTTGCGTGGGGCTAATCCACTTACTATTGACAATTGGAAAGATGATGCCCACATTAAGCAGCTTTAAGATCTCGTCTCTCACCATATCCTTCATGGTTGGGTTCAACCTTCTTTGTGGTTGTCGAGACGGCTAGGAGTCATCCTCAAGATAGATGCGGTGAGTACAAATGAGGGGGTTTATCCCCTTTATGTCGGTTGTTTCAACTTTAATATTGTAAACTCAAGTGCAGATTGAGCGAAGTAATATAATACTCGAAAGTCCGAGATCGAACCCTCAAGGAATTGTAACAAGAAAGCAATCACACAAATACTTAAACAAACTTAAAAATAAATGATTTGTTTAGGGAATTGTTGAACAAAGAAGGTTGATTTAAATAATTAAAACAGTAGTAAAAATACTAGAGCATCAGGTACTCCCTCTCAATTCCATACACTAATGATTAAAGACTCAAATCTTAACTTGAAACAAGAATCAGATGTCGGTTGATTCAAGTAAAAAATCAAGTAAGAAAACTAAAAGTTATAATCAAAAGATTATTCAAGAACTTGAATAATCATCTAATTATATTATTTTATGAAATAATAATAATTACCTCAAGCGTGAAATAACCAGTTATTTATTCACAGAAAAATTCAAGCAATCGATATACATGACACAACGACTCAAGAATTTTTACAAAGCAAAAATTTTACTAAAAAATCATAAGTTAAATTAACAAAATATCATAAATCATTAAACACAAAGTCAATAACAATACCGTACTTCATTGAGAGGTCCTCCCCTAGCCCTAGCTTAGCCTTCTAGCCTGACATGACGAACTAAAATAAAAAAATAAAAAGATGAAAAAAAAATAATAGTAATCTCTAAATGAGAACCCCTATTTTTACTAAAAATAAATCCTAAGTACAGGTTGAAAGAAATTCTTTTTCAAAGAAGAAGTCTTGTAAAGTTAAATCTTGTGCATAAAATCTTTCGGACGCGGATATAAAATCTGTCCAGACTTTGAGCTTGAATTTCGCATATTTAGAGACTGAATCATGAAAATTTCGTTAAATAGACTTTTGTAGCCTTTGAAGTTTTCTTTTCAACCCCCCAAAATCAAGTAAATCGGATATCAGAGTCAAAAGTTATGATCAAAATATTGAAGACATGTCAAATCTTTATCTTCTAAGATACTTTCCTAATCCAACTCTAAATGAGTTTTCTTCCAACTTGGACTCTTATAAGGATTAAATTGCTGTCATATCTTCAAGTCTTCCTATTTCAATCTTGACTCTTCGATCCTTATCAATTGTGATTCTTCCTCTAGTGATTGATTCACTTGCATTATCCATTATTACTTTAAATCAACTAATTTACCTGCAAAATAAATCAAACAACTGGAAAAAGTATCAAACTAAAAAATCAAGGAATTTAACATATTTAATCACAAATAATATGCAATTAATCAATCATTAAATATAATAAAACAGCAATTTTTGATGGTTAATCATCGGCAATTATCCAACCAATCGCCTCCTTATGTCTCCTTAACAATTCCAAGAGATCTTCTTCTTGCTTCGGATCCAAGGTTGAGCTAATCACCACCAAAAAAGTTTCTTCCTCTCCAAGATATGCATACTTCAAGTGGGATGGTAGTGGCTTCAATTCTAACAAGGATTTTTGTACATCCGATGAAAATATTTTCTTTTCTAGATGTGGAAGCTTCTCAAATGTAGGAGTCCATCTCTCCACCCCTTTCAAACTCTCCAACTCATCTTGCTCATCAACCTCTATTATATCAACAATTCATTCTTCTTCCAACTTGAAGGTGCTTATTAGCTCCAAGTGCTCCTCTACCAAGGTGTCGATCCAATTAATCTCATGTGCCTCCTCGTCATCCCCCGGTTGCTTGGACAAATTGAACACATTGAGATTCTTATTCATGTTCCCAAATGCTAGCTTCATAAGATTGTTCCTGCAATTAATCACAACATTAGATATAGCAAGAAAAGGTCTACCAAGTATTACAGAGATTTGGGAGCTAAGATTTGCAACCGGGTGAGTGTCAAACACAATAAAATCAATAGGAAAGTAAAATTTATTGACTTGCACTAAAACATCCTCAACTACTCCCCTTGGTGTCCGAACACTACAGTTTGCCCAGTTGAAGCGTGATTGTAGTAGGATTCAATTCTTTGAGCTGAAGTTGTTGGTACACCGAGTATGGAAGGAGGTTCACACTAGCCCCCAAATCANTTTGCCCAGTTGAAGCGTGATTGTAGTAGGATTCAATTCTTTGAGCTGAAGTTGTTGGTACACCGAGTATGGAAGGAGGTTCACACTAGCCCCCAAATCAAGGNATCCTCAAGATAGATGCGGTGAGTACAAATGAGGGGGTTTATCCCCTTTATGTCGGTTGTTTCAACTTTAATATTGTAAACTCAAGTGCAGATTGAGCGAAGTAATATAATACTCGAAAGTCCGAGATCGAACCCTCAAGGAATTGTAACAAGAAAGCAATCACACAAATACTTAAACAAACTTAAAANCCGAGATCGAACCCTCAAGGAATTGTAACAAGAAAGCAATCACACAAATACTTAAACAAACTTAAAAATAAATGATTTGTTTAGGGAATTGTTGAACAAAGAAGGTTGATTTAAATAATTAAAACAGTAGTAAAAATACTAGAGCATCAGGTACTCCCTCTCAATTCCATACACTAATGATTAAAGACTCAAATCTTAACTTGAAACAAGAATCAGATGTCGGTTGATTCAAGTAAAAAATCAAGTAAGAAAACTAAAAGTTATAATCAAAAGATTATTCAAGAACTTGAATAATCATCTAATTATATTATTTTATGAAATAATAATAATTACCTCAAGCGTGAAATAACCAGTTATTTATTCACAGAAAAATTCAAGCAATCGATATACATGACACAACGACTCAAGAATTTTTACAAAGCAAAAATTTTACTAAAAAATCATAAGTTAAATTAACAAAATATCATAAATCATTAAACACAAAGTCAATAACAATACCGTACTTCATTGAGAGGTCCTCCCCTAGCCCTAGCTTAGCCTTCTAGCCTGACATGACGAACTAAAATAAAAAAATAAAAAGATGAAAAAAAAATAATAGTAATCTCTAAATGAGAACCCCTATTTTTACTAAAAATAAATCCTAAGTACAGGTTGAAAGAAATTCTTTTTCAAAGAAGAAGTCTTGTAAAGTTAAATCTTGTGCATAAAATCTTTCGGACGCGGATATAAAATCTGTCCAGACTTTGAGCTTGAATTTCGCATATTTAGAGACTGAATCATGAAAATTTCGTTAAATAGACTTTTGTAGCCTTTGAAGTTTTCTTTTCAACCCCCCAAAATCAAGTAAATCGGATATCAGAGTCAAAAGTTATGATCAAAATATTGAAGACATGTCAAATCTTTATCTTCTAAGATACTTTCCTAATCCAACTCTAAATGAGTTTTCTTCCAACTTGGACTCTTATAAGGATTAAATTGCTGTCATATCTTCAAGTCTTCCTATTTCAATCTTGACTCTTCGATCCTTATCAATTGTGATTCTTCCTCTAGTGATTGATTCACTTGCATTATCCATTATTACTTTAAATCAACTAATTTACCTGCAAAATAAATCAAACAACTGGAAAAAGTATCAAACTAAAAAATCAAGGAATTTAACATATTTAATCACAAATAATATGCAATTAATCAATCATTAAATATAATAAAACAGCAATTTTTGATGGTTAATCATCGGCAATTATCCAACCAATCGCCTCCTTATGTCTCCTTAACAATTTCAAGAGATCTTCTTCTTGCTTCGGATCCAAGGTTGAGCTAATCACCACCAAAAAAGTTTCTTCCTCTCCAAGATATGCATACTTCAAGTGGGATGGTAGTGGCTTCAATTCTAACACGGATTTTTGTACATCCGATGAAAATATTTTCTTTTCTTGATGTGGAAGCTTCTCAAATGTAGGAGTCCATCTCTCCACCCCTTTCAAACTCTCCAACTCATCTTGCTCATCAACCTCTATTATATCAACAATTCATTCTTCTTCCAACTTGAAGGTGCTTATTAGCTCCAAGTGCTCCTCTACCAAGGTGTCGATCCAATTAATCTGATGTGCCTCCTCGTCATCCCCCGGTTGCTTGGACAAATTGAACACATTGAGATTCTTATTCATGTTCCCAAATGCTAGCTTCATAAGATTGTTCCTGTAATTAATCACAACATTAGATATAGCAAGAAAAGGTCTACCAAGTATTACAGAGATTTGAGAGCTAAGATTTACAACCGGGTGAGTGTCAAACACAATAAAATCAATAGGAAAGTAAAATTTATTGACTTGCACTAAAACATCCTCAACTACTCCCCTTGGTGTCCGAACACTACAGTCTGCCCAGTTGAAGCGTGATTGTAGTAGGATTCAATTCTTTGAGCTGAAGTTGTTGGTACACCGAATACGGAAGGAGGTTCACACTAGCCCCCAAATCAAGGAGTGCTTGCTCCACCCAGCAATTTCTGATTGTTATGGCAATGATGGGGCAGTTGGGGTCTTTAAACTTTGGAGGGGTGGATGTCCTCAAAATTGAACTCACTTGCTCAATGATGAATGCTTTCTTGTGAACATTGAGCCTCCTCTTCACAGTGCATAAAGTCCTTCAAGATCTTTGCACAAGATGGAATTTGCTTTATCGCATCAAGGAGTGGAAAGTTTATTTTCACCTGCTTAAACATTTCAATGATATCAGAATAATTAGCTACCTTGACGGGTGGCTTCAAACGATTGGGAAAAGGTGCAAGCATAGGGGAAACAAGCACATTTTTATCAACAAATTTTTTATTCTCAACTACCTCACTTTCTCTTTTCTCACTCACTTCACCCTCGATGGTGTCACCCATGGTCTCTTTTTCTTTTTGGCAATGTAGCCTTGGATGAGACTTTTGACACAATAGTCTTATTAATTTGTTTGCCACTACGAAAGGTGGTAACCGCCTTGAATTGCTCACAACTCTCTCTTAAGGGCTCCGATGACTCAACGATGTGTTGACCTCTAGGGTTCTCTTAGGTGTGAGCAAGAAATTTCCCTTTTTCTTGTTGTGATGCCCTCATAGATCTTGTCAGCTTTGTGAGTTAGACTCGAATGTCATTAAAAGCTGCGGCATTTTGATTGTTGATGGTAGTCTGACTTTGAATGAAAGCATGAACCATATCCTCCAAATTTCTCTTGTGGGGAGGTTGATAGGTGGGAAGATTGAATGGCCCTTGGAAAAATCTTTGTGGAGGTGGACTTGATGAAAAATTTTGTGGTGGTGGATTTAACGAATACCCTTGTGGATTGGTTTGGTGGTATTGGGAGCTAGACGCTTGACCTTGGGATTGAAATTGATTTTGCCTAGGAGGCACGGGAGATGTGTATGCATTTGAACCATGAGGAGTGAGATTCTCATTTCTCCAACTAAAGTTCGGGTGATTGCCTTAACCTGGATTATAAGTGTTTGAATGTGGAGAGAATGATTGTCTCATTTGGTTAAAGGCGTTGACTTGCTCGTGATACATTTCCTTAAGTGCAGGAATGTTAGGACACTCAAATATGGAATGATCTACACTCTCATAAATTGAGCAGCCCTCCTTAATCTTTGAAACATTTGACACCTCGTGTCTCCTATTTACCTCAAGACTCTCAACCTTCCTAGACAACTTTGCAATTTTGTAAAGTAAGTCTTCCCGGTCTCTCAAGTAATAAATCTCTCCCCCATGAGTTTGGCTATTCCCTTGAGGGGAAGACCTTGGTACATCAGTGGGATCTGTAATGTCCCATGATTGTGCATTTTGTGCCAATGTATGAAAGTAGTCTAAGGCTTCATCGGGGTCCTTACTCAAAAACTCCCTGTTACACATCATATCTATGAACTGTCGATGACCCGGTGTGATTCCCTCATAAAAGAAACTCACCAACTGCCACGGTCCAAAGCCATGGTATGGAATGGATTGTAGCAACTCCTTATACCGATCCCAACATTGGTAGAATTGCTCATTGGGCTTCTTCGAAAAGTTTTGAATTAATTTTTTCTAAGCAGTGGTTTTATGCACCGGAATTTTTTTTTTTAAAACTCGAAGAGCATTTTGTTTCAAGATATTATGGATCGAGGCCTCAAGGAATTAAGCCACGTTTTTAACTTTTCTCTTAGGGAAAAAGGGAACAATTTTAGCCTAGCTATGTCTTTCCATACCATGAGTGGTGAGAAAGGTTGCAACTATTTCCTTAAAATCCTTTATGTGCAAATAGGGGTTTTCCTTTTCAATTCCGTGGAAAGTGGGAANTTCCATACCATGAGTGGTGAGAAAGGTTGCAACTATTTCCTTAAAATCCTTTATGTGCAAATAGGGGTTTTCCTTTTCAATTCCGTGGAAAGTGGGAAGTAGTTACAACATCCCCGGCTTAACTAGGAAGAGATGAGCTTGGACCATAAGGAGGATGCATGAGGGGTGTGATGTTTTGTGTGGGTTGAAGGAAATCCCTCATTGACCTTGCCATAGGCTCAATGTGGATGTTGTTCCTTTCGTTCACGGGAGAGGAAAATTCTATTCGTGGATTGGGCAGTCTAGGTTTTTGTCCTCCCCCACCTAGTTGCATGTTTGGATTGACACCTACATTCTCAAAATTATTACCTTCATCCTCGGGTGGGTCTTGGTCAATGTTCATATTGGGGCCTAAGGGTTGTCTAACTAGTCGATTTTGTTCGTCTCGACCCCACATATAACAGAACTATCTACAAATAAAAATGTTAACAAACAAAAGTATATACAAGGATCAACGTACCTCAGACAATGATGAACATCACGGGACTTACCTCCGTTGTCTAGAAATCACCTTCATGATTCGACACTTGCCCTCCCCGACAACGGCGTCAAAGATGCTTGGTTGTTTCCGTTGTAGTATATTCTAACCTCCGAACATCATCCCTCAACGTGTATAGTCTATATGTGGAGAGGAGTGTCACTCTCCCTTGGAATGATGTCAAAAGAAAGGGCAACAGAATGATGGGTGAATGAAATGTGTGTGTGTGAACAAAAATGCTCCCCAAGCGTAGAGAGTCTTTTGTTTGTCGTGTTTTACTTGGAATCGTATTCCAAGGTC
>CAUOFW020001837.1:694648-730270 GCA_963454935.2 Ilex paraguariensis | reverse complement strand
TTAGACTATATTCTGCTTACTGATGAGGGGGAGCCGGAGAGCTTCTAGGAGGCACAAGCTCATACGGATAAAGACAAGTGGGTGCAAGCCATGCAGGATGAGATGGATTCCCTGCAGACAAATCAAACCTATGAGCTTGTGAAACTTCCAAAAGGCAAGAAAGCACTGAGGAATAAATGGGTGTTCAAGCTGAAGAAAGATGGCAGTGGGAAATTGGTGAAGTATAAAGCTCGATTGGTCGTTAAAGGATTCCAACAAAAGAAAGGTATTGACTTTGACAAGATTTTCTCACCAGTTGTTAAGATGACCTCAATTCGAGTCATTCTCGAATTAGTAGCCAATTTAAACTTAGAGCTTGAACAAATGGACGTGAAAACTGTATTTCTTCATGGAGAACTGAATGAAGAAATCTATATGGAACAACCGGAAGTTTCGAAGTTCCAAGAAAGGAAAATCTGGTCTGCAAGTTGAAGAAGAGTCTATACGGCCTCAAACAAGCGCCCCGACAGTGGTATAAGAAATTTGACTCATTCATGGTGGGTCAAGGCTACAAGAGGACTACTGCAGATCAGTGTGTTTACGTTCAGAGATTCTCAAATGGCAATTTCGTTGCACTCCTACTTTATGTTGACGACATGTTGATCATCGGAAAGAATGTAATAAAGATTAGCCAGTTGAAGAAGGAACTGTCCAAGTCCTTTGACATGAAGGACTTAGGCCCAGCTCAACAGATATTAGGCATCCAGATTGTTCGTGATAGGAAAATCAAGAAATTGTGGCTATCACAAGAGAAATACGTTGAACGAGTGATCCAGAGGTTCAACATGGATACTGCCAAGCCAGCCAGCATCCCACTAGCTAATCATTTCAAGCTGAGCAAGAATTTTTGTCCCTCATCAAAGAAGGAGATAGAAGATATGACACTGATTTCTTACTCTTCAGTAGTTGGGAGTTTAATGTATGCAATGGTGTGTACAAGGCCAAATATTGCCCCTGCAGTGGGTATGGTGAGCAGATTCCTTTCCAATCCAGGGAAAGAACACTAGGGGGCGGTCAAGTGAATTCTCAGATACCTTAAGGGTACATCGAAGATATGTCTGTGTTATAGGGGAGTCGAACCAGTTTTGGAAGGCTATACAGATTCAANTAATGCTGTTAATGCAATCAACCTGTCTTATTGATGAAAAGATTGCTAGGATACTAAGGACAGAAGTCCTACCCAGATTGAAAGAGCCCTCTATAATAGAGTTGTAGGTTGATGGTTCGAGTCCCCCTCCCTTTTTCCTCTCCCTCCTTTGTAGTGTAAAAATGCCGTTGCCTACCAAAAAAGAAAAGATTGCTTATGATTTCGCTAGTGCTTGGAATTGGGCACAAATCAAAGTGGTGTGGTACCATTAGAAGCAACAAAATAAAAATCCAAAATTTAATCAAAAGTCAAAATTTTGCTTGTTTTGAGACATGAGGTGCTCTTTATAATTTTTTTTAAAAAATATCCTTTTATTCTTATAATTTATTTTTATTCATTAGCAATCGCATTAAGGTTATTTCGCCCAATGAGGGAAGTAATAATTATTTTGGTGGTTGAAATTAGTCTTTGGTGAAAAGGGAATATGCTATTTGAGTGAACCAAATGGGGTGCTTTTGTTTTGTTCCCATTATAAAATACAGCTAATTAAAGCAATATGAATTGAAAAACTCCTCCGTTTTTTTACATGATTGGCTATTACATACTAATCTCCCCTTCCCTCATATAGTAATCAAGTTCTTAGAGACCCTATGAAGGGGAAATAAATAGAAAATATTCATTTGGAAACTTGGTAAATTTCAGAANCGGTTTCTCCAAGAACTAGGTATTAAGCAGAAGGAATACAAGGTGCATTGCGATAGTCAAAGTGCTCTGGACTTGAGCAAGAACTCAATGTACCATTCCCGGACGAAGCATATTGATATTCGCTATCATTGGATACACGAAGTGATGGAGCAACAGTTATTGAAACTAATGAAGATCCACACAAAGGAGAATCCAGCAGACATGTTAACAAAGGTCGTCACTCGGGAGAAGCTTGAGCTGTGCAGAGACATAGCCGGGATGAATGTCTAATTACATTCTCTTCTGATGGTTCTGGAGGGGGAGAATTGAAGGTCCAACTCCATCAGAAGGCTACCCAGTAGCTGAATCTACTACCAGTAGCTCATGCCAGTAGCCACCCTATGGACAGCTTGCTGGTGGACTAGTTGGCAGTGGATAGGTGAAGCTTTGACAAAGCTTGCCCAAGCTTTAAATTGTGTTCCCTTCTCCTCGACTTATTTGGCCAAAAAACTCCCTATAAATAGGAAGTTTAGTGAAGGCAAATGGCATGGTCAGAAAGAGAGAGAGAGAGAGAGAGAANATTGTGTTCCCTTCTCCTTGACTTATTTGTCCAGAAAACTCCCTATAAATAGGAAGCTTAGTGAAGGCAAATGGCATGGTTCAAGTTTAGTGAGGAAGAAACAGAAAGAGAGAGAGAGAGANTTAAATTGTGTTCCCTTCTCCTCGACTTATTTGGCCAAAAAACTCCCTATAAATAGGAAGTTTAGTGAAGGCAAATGGCATGGTCAGAAAGAGAGAGAGAGAGAGAGAGAAAGATCTCAGTGAGAATTTTGTAATAATTCTTGTATTTTATTTCAGAGAGAAATAGAAATATCCTCTTTGTTTATATCTTGTTTGTGGTATTTTTCTGGCCCTGGGTATCCAACATTCTTCACTGTACACTTTTTTGAACATGGTGTCATGCGCATCTAATCGATCCCATAAGGATTGTATCAACTTTACAAAAGTGGGACTGTCCCCCTTATCCCATTGTGGATCGTCTTGATTATTGTTGTATGGCTTGAAAATTGCCGATGATAATCTATCTCATCTCAATGCTTGTCTTGGCTTTCAAATTCATCCTCCCANTTGTGGTATTTTTCTGGCCCTGGGTATCCAACATTCTTCACTGTACACTTTTTTGAACATGGTGTCATGCGCATCTAATCGATCCCATAAGGATTGTATCAACTTTACAAAAGTGGGACTGTCCCCCTTAGCATAGAGTGACCCATCCCATTGTGGATCGTCTTGATTATTGTTGTATGGCTTGAAAATTGCCGATGATAATCTATCTCATCGCAATGCTTGTCTTGGCTTTCAAATTCATCCTCCCGGATATCATTATACAAAGGAAAGGACACTATGTAATTTTGATCAAAATATCGGTCAGCGTTAAAGCTTACCGAAGATCCAATGGTGCTCTTAAGTCTCGACATTGCTTTTTTGCTTTGACGTCTTCCCACAGACAGCGCCAATTATAAGCGTTGAAAAGATTACCTCTTATGACATGATACGAAATGATTTGAGTATGGTTGTATATTACGCAATTTTCCCTGTAAAACGAACAAACTATCTAGGATCAGAGTGGACTGATCGATGGCACTCTGATGCTTAAATCAATACTGGATAGAGACAAAGGAATTTGCAAGAAAAACTATGCATACTTTTTTTGAACCTCCTAGGTCCCCTTTTATAGATTCCTCAGCCTTTTCCCCCTTAGGGTTCAGGTTTCTTTGGCTTGCAAGGCGAGGTGGTACACTCCCATTATGTTGGACTTTCAATAACAATCTACTGAAATTTCAATCAGCTAATTTTTCGGGATTTATTGGTGATATTTGCCATGACTTTAGCAACTTCCTTATCCTATCCAATCTATTTTCTGAATGATTTGTAATTTACTTTATCTTGGACCGGGCAGCTCAATAACGATACTTGGCCTAGTTAACCGAGCAAATCTTTACATGGGCGAGCTATTCAATCAAGCCAGCCTAATCAATCGTGCATGTATAGTAAACTGAGCATGCCTAACAAATGCTCCTCTATTTTGGATCCAACTTCAGCTAGCTTGGTCTCATCTCGAACCATCAACATCTTAAATGCACATGTGACCTTACCTCGTGCGTGTATCATTATGCTAAGACATGTGGTCATAATATCTTGCCCCTTCAATTTCCATTTAAAATATTAATCAAGCATTAACTAATTAGACCTAGGGATGTATTCAATTTGCTTAGAGATCAAATACCAACAAACATAAGTAGCCAAGCCCCGACTGGTGATGGTTAACTCGATTGGGAATTTCTTAATGTTGGAGCAGACAATGCAACTTCGAATAATGTCTCTATCGTTAGAAATGATCCCGAATTATGCCCAACGGTGATAGACAAACATGAAAACAAATTTATTTAATGAAAAATCATGAGAGTTCTTAACTCGGGGCTTTGATACCACATGTAAATTTTATTTGATCAAATAGATCAATCAAACCATAATTCTAAGATTTAAAATAATGATGATTTTCACATACTCACAACGCAAAATTAAAAACATTATGTTCGACCTACCTATAGCCATAATTGCAAACCTTAAATTACTTTATCATTGATCCAAGAACTCTTTTGAAGTAGACCGAAAATTAGTTTCTCTCTCATAACCTTAATTGTTATAAACTTATTGGACGTGTATATTTATAGGTAAATAGATGATCGATTCTCTACTTCAGCATAGACTCTACTTCCCATCAAAGTAGGACATCAGAAACCATTAGTTATATCAATTGAATTAAGATTGATAACCTTATTCCCAACCTAATTATTCGATAATAATAATCAGTAAAAACACATTTTTTAAATCATGTGGACCATATTAATTCTTACATTTCAATTTTGCAAAAAAAAAAAAAAATCACATCAGTAATGTTGTTAATGCATAAAATACTCGTCATCGCAGATGTCTAATAGTACTCCCTAATGTTTACAAGGACATCATCCCCCAATCCTTCTACCAAACACAAATGCATTTGAGCTCTTTCAACTAAGACGTGCAAAACCGTATAAGATTCTCTGCCTTAGGAACAAGAGCAACAACGCTCTTTCAACTTATGAGCCACTTAACAAATTAAAGACTTGACTACATTGAAAACAACACTAAATATATGTATATTGATACTCGAATTAGTAAAACTAATTGGTTGATTGATCTTTGCTTCATAAGAATCATTGATCCAATCAACTAATCGGCATAGTTTGTACTTGACAAAGCAAACTTAGAGCAACTCTAACTCAGCTCTTCAAAATGGTTAGTCAAAATATATTTAAATATTATATTCTCTATTTTAGCTAGTCATTTTTATAAATTCACTCCAACCATGCTCTCTATTTTAACTGACTACTTCAACGAATTTTTAATAACATAATTCAAAAATTCAACTCAAAGCATATATAATTATCAACTAAATCAAAATCATACCATAATAATAATTCTAATCAAACTTTAGATAATACAAGCTAATGGCAATTAACACTCATTCACTTTAAATAACAAAAATCAATTGCACAATACATCTCATAAATCTAAGATTTTTTCAAATACTTATATTAATATTTCATAGGGTCTAAATGTAAATATTATATTATACATAAAACTAAGGGAGTTTTTTAAACTTTTTTTTGGGGGAGGGGGTTAGAATTTGTATTGGGTGGGGGGGGGGAGTTTCAGAAATGGGGGGGAGAGGTTTCGGATGTAGAATGGGTGGGGAGAGGTGGGTTTCTGAATGGGTGAGGGGGGAATCTACAGCTTGGGGGTGGGGGGATAAAGATGTACTTGGCAGCAACACTTACAGAAAGACGAAGGCAGCAATTGGAAAAGATGAAGAAGAAGAAAGAATCATCACGAAGTCTGGCGAGCTTCTTCTCCCTCTCCAGATCTGGCCAGCATGAAGGGTCTCTCACATTTAAGCGAGTAGGATGGCTAGCCAGTTAGAGCATATGTTTAGAGCTTGCCTCGCCAAAATAGCTAAGAATGAGAATTTAGCTAGTGGGTTAGAGTTGCTCTTAGAATTAATCTATTATAGATAGATTTTATGTGGGTTTGCCTCTTATTTCATTTATAATACATAAAAGGTCTAATAACACTTTTAATTCCTAAACTATTTGGTCATTAGTGTATTAATTTTATCAATTTGATTTTTAAAGTTTCAATTCGTGTCACTTTGATCTCTAATCAGACAATTCATTAAGTTTTTTAATAGAAATGACCACATGTTATTTTTTCAAATGGTATCACGGGATCATTCCGTCAAAAACTTAATGATCTATTTATGTGGGATCATTAAACACGAATTAAGTAATTTATGGACACAATTGACAAAATTGATATTAGGGACCAAACTAAATAAACGTGCATATTTTAAGGATTAAAAGCGCTATTAACAGTAGATAAAAATTGATTTTACCGTTCCATATTCAAGTTGGGCCTTGAATCTTAATACATTGTGTCATGTTTGAACTTAATTGTTTTTTGCCCCATATGTTTTCTTGTCATTTGTTGTCCCCTAAGACAGTATTCTGGCTTCGCCTCTTAAGCTCATGTCAATTAGCACGGTGATCTTAGCCAAGTGGCATGCGGATAACATATACTAGTACATGGTAAAATCAGTTATGCTGAAAAACAAATTCACATCAGTAATGCTGTTAATGCAATCAACCTGTCTTATTGATGAAAAGATTGCTAGGATACTAAGGACAGAAGTCCTACCCAGATTGAAAGAGCCCTCTATAATAGAGTTGTAGGTTGATGGTTCGAGTCCCCCTCCCTTTTTCCTCTCCCTCCTTTGTAGTGTAAAAATGCCGTTGCCTACCAAAAAAGAAAAGATTGCTTATGATTTCGCTAGTGCTTGGAATTGGGCACAAATCAAAGTGGTGTGGTACCATTAGAAGCAACAAAATAAAAATCCAAAATTTAATCAAAAGTCAAAATTTTGCTTGTTTTGAGACATGAGGTGCTCTTTATAATTTTTTTTAAAAAATATCCTTTTATTCTTATAATTTATTTTTATTCATTAGCAATCGCATTAAGGTTATTTCGCCCAATGAGGGAAGTAATAATTATTTTGGTGGTTGAAATTAGTCTTTGGTGAAAAGGGAATATGCTATTTGAGTGAACCAAATGGGGTGCTTTTGTTTTGTTCCCATTATAAAATACAGCTAATTAAAGCAATATGAATTGAAAAACTCCTCCGTTTTTTTACATGATTGGCTATTACATACTAATCTCCCCTTCCCTCATATAGTAATCAAGTTCTTAGAGACCCTATGAAGGGGAAATAAATAGAAAATATTCATTTGGAAACTTGGTAAATTTCAGAATTACTTTAAACAAAATCAAAATTCATGTTCAGCTTGAAATAAAGAGGCTCAGAACTTTCAAGAAATGTGATATATGTAATAAAGAAAAAGAAGTCATTTGGAATCAGTTCAAATGGATTGTAGATGCCTGATCCAAAGCCCAATCAGGAACCAGTTCAAATGGATTCTAGATGTTCGGCCGAAGCCCAAAAATATTTATTTATTATGGAACCAGCCATTGTCAACGTAGTTTGGACAACATGGCCGCCAATACAGCTCATACAGTACACCAGGCCCAGTCCATTAAAAAAAAAGTATAAATACATATTTTATCTTTTTGAAGACAAAGAGTGATCAAAATCGTTTTGTGATTAGAGAAGACATTATTCAACAGATGACGTTATCCCAAACTATCTTGAACTATTGAAGTCTCAGATCGTCTCAAAATTTATGATCCGACGCACCAGATTCATTAATAAAAATCTTTTCCCCCTCAACACAATTTCTATGTTTAACTCCTCCAAAATCACGTCCTCTGACTCCCTTAATCACTCTCAAATCTCCTCTCCTTCTCTGGATCTCCCTTTTAAACTATAGAAAATGCTATTTAGACCTAAAAACTGACATAATTTATTGACCTAATAACATGGTTTCATTGAAATCATTGGATAAACACAAAGTTTCAATGTTTGATGGAGCTCACAGTTGATCCAAAAATCACAGTGAATTAGGTCAATAAATTAGATCTCAATAACATTGCTCTTAAACTATTTCTATCTCAAGTCATCAATGTTATCAACGTTCATATATTGATCTTCCCATGACCCATCTTCTGACTTCTCTCTCCTCCTCTCTTCCCCAAATACTCTTCCATTTCTTTATTTCCTATGCTCTCAAGCCACTTTCTTTCATCTGTTTGATTGAGACACCGTCTACAACCAGTGACGTCGCCAGCACAGTGATGCCAACCACCAGCTATCCCCCTCTCTGCTTCTCTCTCTATCTATCTTTTTGTCTATCTATCTCTCTCACTTGCCTTCAATTTAATGTTGTATATAATTCAAATCTGGTTGTTTGATTTTGATTTATACTTATTTCTTTCTAACCACTGCTTATGTTGTAATATCCTATTCGTCACTTCCTATTAGTTTTTGTGGTTGTTTTTAACAATTTCATTATGTGCATAACCAAAATTAGCATCATTTGTTAATATTGTTTTATTAGCTTTTTTGCATTTGAGTCGTTTAATAATATGTGTAACTGATGGTGTTTTGCCTTATTTTTTGAATTTTTAATTTTCTTTTAATGTGGGACAAGTCTTATGTACTATACTTCATTAAACTTAGTTTTTTTTATCCATTCCAATGGGTCATTTGAGATATAATTTCTCATTCAATACTTTATAATTTTAAACAAATAAATATATCACGTAGAGAAGCTTTGGTGGNTGAGATATAATTTCTCATTCAATACTTTATAATTTTAAACAAATAAATATATCACGTTAATCTACTCAAAGAGAAGCTTTGGTGACCTTCGCTGCTGTGCGTTTGGGGTGTGAGCTTAGAAACTGAAAAGTTGTGCTGAAAGGAGATTTAAAAATTTATAGTTGAAGCCATACAGAAGAAGCATATAGATTTGTTGAAAACTGAGAATTTTGTTGAATAAATACAGACTTATGAGACTCACTTAGATTCTTTTTCAATCTCTGGCTTCGTAGGGAAGACAATGACGTCACCAATTGTGTTTGTTATAATTTGTACTATTCCAACTTTGTAGAAAGAGGAGCAGATTCCTTCTTTTATGCTGTCTCCCCTCCATCATGATGTTGAAATATGAATCATGTTCATTTCAAAAACAAAATTAAAAAAAAAAAAAAATTCCATAAAATTCCATCTATAGAGTATTTGATAAATGACACGTAGAAATTTTAATTTCAACGAACCGGGTGTTTACTCCTCAAAAGACTCCTTAATCCCAGTTAAAAACTACACTAACCGCCAAAAAAAAAGGGAGCAAAATTGCTCAACACCCAGATGAAATCCATAGTGTCCAAAAGAAGCGAACGCAGATCGGGTCACCCGCCTCAAACGGACCTGTCAAAGTTGCCGACATTAAACCCACCTTAAGTGCAATTAGAAGTACCCCCCTCCATCTCCCCATGTGAGCACTTCCTGTGAAAACGGTGGGGGTGAGTGGGATTTTGACGAAGCAGCCGAAGCCATGACCTAAAAATACCAATAAGAGAGAGAGACCACTATGGAGGAGACACAACGGGTCGAAATTGGGTTGCAGAGGTCCTTCTCGAGAAAAAGATGCTGAAATTTCTCGAAATTGTTTTTGAAATTATGTAATTGGTGTTTATCATTCAATTTTTTCCTGATTTGTTTTCTTGCATGCTTTGGTTGCCAACGTTATTTACATATTCTTTTATCTAATATCTAGATGCATTTTTTGGTTTAAAAGGACTTTTAAAACTCTTTTCTACCGAATAAAATAGATAAGTATTTTTATAAAGTTCATCATAGATTTTTACTTTATAAAGTTACGCCAAATGCAATCATAAATTGTAAAAAAAAAAGTTGAACAATGATGATAAAAAAAAGAATTTTTTTTGTAATTATGCAATATTTTTCTTGATATAGACATATGTTTGACTCGAGAAATTGACACATTCTGTCTTACACATTGAAAAAAAAAATTATAAAGTCGAAAAATTTCAAGAAAAATCATTGGGATGCTAATAAAAATTGAGCGTCAAAAGGTAAGGTTTAGTTTTGAGCGGTTAAAATTAGACAAATTGGGTACTTAGCGATTTTACTGCTATTTAATTTGTCATTACTGTAGTTTTGATGAGTAAATATCAAATTCCTTGAAATTAAAACTTTCATGTGTCGTTCATTGAGTACTCTATTGGTGGAAAAGGAAAGGAAGGAGATTATTGGAGGAAATTTAGGGGCATGTTTGGTTTGCGCTTCAAAAAATAATATTCGAAAATAATTTTTGAGAATAATTTTAAAAAAGTAGTTTTGATATTTTTTGAGATAAAAAACTTGTATGATTAAATGATTTCAAAAACAATTTTACAATACAGAAAATAGTAAAACATGTTTTGACAGCTTAAATATATATTTAAACAGTAATTCAAACATTAATAAAAAAATATAAAAAAATTATTTTTAGATTGACAAATTCATAAAAAAAAATTCAATAAACAAAACTTTAAAATATATATATATACCCCTCACGCACAATATATATATATATTTATTTATTTATTTATTTATATATATGTATATATACAAATTTATATATATATTGTTCTCTTTATTTCCAAAATTTTCAAAAAAAAACTCTAAAAACAAGCTACACTTGTTTTCTATTTTTTTTTGACTCAAATCTCATTTTTTTTCTCAAAAATTAAAGAAAAAAAATGCTAAACAAATAGGTTTCGGGTGTTTTTGAAATTTTGAGAACAAAAAATTGTTTCTGAGATGATAACCAAACATGACCTAGATCTCTCAAATAGAATCTTGGCTCCCCCAATTAACCTTCCAACATAATCCCTTAAGAAAAAAAGTAATATTATTGGAATTTAATTGAGTAAACTAATTTATTATAGTTTTTGGATTGACTATAAATTCTATTAAATATTAGCACTTGGTATTAATTTAATATTTTGAAATTTTACATTCAACTAACATTTCTCTAATGCTCCGTTTGATATGATGGAAAAATGAAAGAATGAAAAGTTTGAGGGATAAATAAAATATCTTGTTTGGTAAGAAAGAAAAATAGAAAGGATGAAAAAGTGGATGAATTAATTTTCCTTTCAACTCACCCAAATCAATTCCTCTAAAATCGANATATATATATATTTATATATATGTGTATATACAAATTTATATATATATTGTTCTCCTTATTTCCAAAATTTTCAAAGAAAACTCTAAAAATAAGCTACACTTGTTTTCTATTTTTTTTTGACTCAAATCTCATTTTTTTCTCAAAAATTAAAGAACAAAAATACTAAACAAATAGGTTTTAGGTGTTTTTAAAATTTTGAGAACAAAAAATTGTTTCTGAGATGATAACCAAACATGACCTAGATCTCTCAAATAGAATCTTGGCTCCCCCAATTAACCTTCCAACATAATCCCTTAAGAAAAAAAGTAATATTATTGGAATTTAATTGAGTAAACTAATTTATTATAGTTTTTGGATTGACTATAAATTCTATTAAATATTAGCACTTGGTATTAATTTAATATTTTGAAATTTTACATTCAACTAACATTTCTCTAATGCTCCGTTTGATATGATGGAAAAATGAAAGAATGAAAAGTTTGAGGGATAAATAAAATATCTTGTTTGGTAAGAAAGAAAAATAGAAAGGATGAAAAAGTGGATGAATTAATTTTCCTTTCAACTCACCCAAATCAATTCCTCTAAAATCGAAAGAAAAGTGATTGAAAAATTAATTATTTATATTGAGATGTATTTTATTTGTCAATATATCTTTTTATATATAAATATATTATGTATACATTAATTTCATATAAAAATATAATAATAAAATATATATTTGTATATATATCTATATATATATATGTGTGTTTTAAAAAAATTTAAAAATAAATTTAAAAATTAAAAAAAAAGAAGATAAAAATAACAATTTTCAATTAAAAAAATATTTTTTCCATCTTAATTTAAGGTGAAAATTTTTGACTCAATATAATGACATGACTCGAACTCGACATGAATTTTATGACACGAACTTGATTAACTCAAATACGAAAATAAACNTGTATATATATATATATATATATATATATATATATGTTTTAAAAATTTTTAAAAATAAATTTAAAAATTAAAAAAAAAGAAGATAAAAATAAAAATTTTCAATTAAAAAAATATTTTTTCCATCTTAATTTAAGGTGAAAATTTTTGAGTCAATATAATGACATGACTCGAACTCGACATGAATTTTATGACAAGAACTTGATTAACTCAAACACGAAAATAAATAGGTCAACTCGTAACTTGACACGACACAATTAGTTAAATGAGTTCAGTTAAGTGTAACTATGTTCGACACAAATATGTAATAACTTAACATGAATTTAACACGATACGACTCAATTGTCACCTCTAATCTCAGTTGGTACANAATGACATGACTCGAACTCGACATGAATTTTATGACAAGAACTTGATTAACTCAAACACGAAAATAAATAGGTCAACTCGTAACTTGACACGACACAATTAGTTAAATGAGTTCAGTTAAGTGTAACTATGTTCGACACAAATATGTAATAACTTAACATGAATCTAACACGATACGACTCAATTGTCACCTCTAATCTCAGTTGGTACAAAAAAAAATTATTATTTTTATTTTTCATTTATTCAACCAAACACAAAAGAAAAAAAAATTATTATTGTTATTTTTTTTCTTTAAAATATAGAAAATGTATATCTTTTATTTTTATTCTCTCTATTTTTTATTCTTTCTACTAAACGAAGCATAAAAGAATCGAAAAAGACTTAACGGCAGGTACGAAGCTGTGGTNTTTTTCATTTATTCAACCAAACACAAAAGAAAAAAAAATTATTATTGTTATTTTTTTTCTTTAAAATATAAAAAATGTATATCTTTTATTTTTATTCTCTCTATTTTTTATTCTTTCTACTAAACGAAGCATAAAAGAATCGAAAAAGACTTAGCGGCAGGTACGAAGCTGTGGCCAAATACTGGTTTCGGTGAACTAGAAAAACCATAGACTCAAGCTACGCGCTTTCTGCCAATCAATTACCAAAACTATTATAAACCAATAAAAAAAAAGCAATAAGAACAGAAGGGACCACGCGCTTCCTCACAGGATTAACGTAACCTTCCAAAACATTTCCTGGCGTCACAATCCGGTGTCCGGTCAAAGCCGCATCCATTCGATATGAGCTAAGCGACAGTTGTTACAACGTGTGCCGCCGCCGACGCTGTTCACTTTGTCAAACGTTGCCATGTGCGGTTTAACTAGATACTTCCTTGCCATTGTTAAGGGAGAATTATAACAAAGTCCCTCAGGTTGTCATTTAATCAGACGAATTTCTTCAATTATGAAAATTACACTATAATCCCCCTATAGTGACAGTGAACCAACGACCTNAGCTAAGCGACAGTTGTTACAACGTGTGCCGCCGCCGACGCTGTTCACTTTGTCAAACGTTGCCATGTGCGGTTTAACTAGATACTTCCTTGCCATTGTTAAGGGAGAATTATAACAAAGTCCCTCAGGTTGTCATTTAATCAGACGAATTCCTTCAATTTTGAAAATTACACTATAATCCCCCTATAGTGACAGTGAACCAACGACCGTTACGAAAAAGTGTAGAATGACCAATTTGTCCTTGAATAAAAAATAAAACAAAATCAATTCACCCAAATCCTAATCCAAATCAAGACCCCACCATCCAGACCCAAACCCAAAATCTATCACTATTTCTTCCGCATCAACACCACCGCAGCCCCACCATCCCATCCCACAACAATAAATACCCTCTGAATATTAATTAAGTGTTTTGTATTGTAATATTTTTTGTTAATTTTTTAATGGGACTTGCATGGGCAGTTTAGATATTTCATATTAAACAAATGATGACATAATCAAAATTTGGCAGTCTTTCTAACAGATCAAAACATCTCGCGTCTATCTGTAATGTAAAACAAAAATTTCAAGGGATTACGGCGTGATTTTTCATACTTAAAAGAGTCCGCGTAATTAGTGACAAATCTCAAATAGTCTTGTTATAATACATTACCAGAAATAACTCGTGTCAAAAGATACGGTACAACGTAAGTGATAAGAGATAAATTTTAAGAGGAAAAAATTTAATGTGAATAATTTTGAGAGGGATGTTGACAGCTATTTGATGATTCTATTTGAGACCGTCAGATGAATTTATTAAAATCTATTATATTTTATATTATAGATTTAAACTCTTGACCATAATATAAATGATTTTTTTGACTCTGCAATATAATTTATATCTACATATATATTTAAAAAATATGTTTTACTATGATAATTACATGGTAAGTAGGTCTGTGTTTATAGAATAACTATCTATTAGAGTTTGAAATTTTAATTTCTTCACACTATAATCGTCTTCAAATTATATACGTTAGATCACATGGAACCCAAACTAATAACCTCGATTTCTACACACTATCAATCCATATTCACTTTAATGTATTTTTTGTGAATTTATGTTAATGCTATCGTTTGGGTGCTCTTTTATGGTTTCTCTTCGGTCAGGTTTGGATGTTATTTCTAGTGGTGTGATTAAATTGTAATAGTGTCTTTTTTTCTGGGTGTTCGATGTTTTTTAATTGTAATAAAGACTAGTTGGATCATATCATGGGTAAAACCGTAAAAATANGTCAGGTTTGGATGTTATTTCTAGTGGTGTGATTAAATTGTAATAGTGTCTTTTTTTTCTGGGTGTTCGATGTTTTTTAATTGTAATAAAGACTAGTTGGATCATATCATGGGTAAAACCGTAAAAATAAGACAAATCTCTTGGTACGAGACTCCTTGTGTGTGTTGGACGATACTAAATGCTATATAAGGAAATTACTTCATTAGGTACCTTCACTCGAATAGAAAAAGGTTTGTCAAGAAGATTGTGAAAAAGGGTGCGTATATCTAATTTTTTTACTTTGGTACATGAATATGAAAAATAGGTCACTTTATATATTTTTCGGTGAACATTGTCTCTCAATATCACACAGTTATATATAAAATATTACATCACATCTATGTCAAAACCAAATCTAATTAGGGTCTCACCGCTTGCTCTGAGAACTAAAATATAAGTTAGCCCCTACTGAACTATCGTAATTATAAACAAAACAAATTAACTTCTACTCACCAAACCAACGATTTTGTTGGTTTTTGTCTTTGTTACTACTTCCATCAAATTATATAATCTAAATTTGAATTCTTCTCTTTCTTTCATCAGAATGTTTTGATTCCTCCCAACTATAATCTCGATTTTACTTTTTTCTTGAATTAAGAAATTCTAGTTTTTCCTATCATCTCATCAGTTATTTAAATTAGTTTTACATTATCCAAAACACTCATTATTTTTGTGGATAACAAATGCACTCATATCGGGACGAAAGTGAAACAAATTCACATACTGCAAATCCAAATGAGACAATGTTTCGTCGAATTTGTGATGAAGGGGGGAAGTATGAAACTAATAAACAGAGTAAAGTATATAATGTAAAAGAAAGGGTAACTGGGGGGACAAATGTGAGATGGGGACCATAATAGAGGGGTTTTAAAAACAATTTTTCTTAAATTAAATTTTGGGAGAATTACTCTCTGACCTTTTGAGGTATTACTTAATCAGCCAGTCTAATGTCATTCGTTAGTTAATTACACCTAACCCCCTGAAATTCATAGATATATAATATTTAGACCTCTTAAGTATATAATGTTATATTTAGACAAAAAAATATTTTAATTAAAATAGAATATCAAATATTTTAAATTTTAAAATAAAAATTTATATTCTATTGTATCATTTATTAACATAAAATCAAAAATTAAAAATTATTTTTTTCTTAAAAATCGTAAATATATAGATAATAAAACTAAAAAATAAACAATGGGTCTGTAATGGACATAATATATTTTAACTTTAATTAGGGTAATTTGGTAATTAAATTATAATAGATAGTATAATTATATACTAATTATGATTTTTTTTTAAAATAAAAATTTTATTTTTAATTTTATTTTAATAAATGTCATAATAAAACATAAATTTTAATTGTAAAATTTAAAATATTTGATATTCTATCTTTAATTGAAATATCCTTTGTCTAAGTATAATATTTTAAATTTAAGGGGTCTAAATTAGACATCTACAAATTTTAGAGAATTTAAATATAATCTATTAACATATATTTGATAACAAGAAACCTCGTATAATTTGTATATAATATTTTAAATACTTGAGAGTACGAGGGATTAAGTGATTATAATTCTCCTTTAAATTTTAATGCTCTGTTTGGTGGGGAGGATGGAAAGTAGGAGGGATACACTTTCTATTTTTCAAGGATGAAAAATATGAAGAATACACTTTTATTCCTTTGTATTTGGTTGGATGAATGAAAAATAAAAATGACTGTTTTGTTTTTTTGTGCAGGCTAAGATTAGGGGTGACAATCGAGTCAAGTCGTGTCGTGTCAGATTCGTATTGAGTAGTTACGAGTTTGTGTCGAATATTAGTCAAATCTAACATAACTCATTTAACTAATTGTGTCGTGTCGAGTTGTGAGTTGACTTGTTTATTTTCGTATCGAGTTCGAGTTCGAATCGTGTCATCGTGTTGAGTCAAAAATTTTTACCTTTAGTTAAGATGGAAAAAATATATATTTTTTAATTAATTTTTTTAAAATATATATATATATATACACACACATATTTTACCTTTTTTATTTTTATATGAAATTAATGTATATATATATATATATATATATATATATAAGATACATCTTAAAACAAATAATTAACTTTCCATTCATTTTCTTTCCGATTTTAGAGGGATTGATTTTGGTGAGTTAAAAAAAAAATTAATCTATCAATTTTTTAATTTTTTTTTTCTTATAAATAATATTTTATTTATCTCTCAATTTTTTTATCTTTTCGAGGCCAATTCCGTCACTTTTCCATCGTACGGAGCATAAGAGGACGTTGGAACCAAGTCCTTGGACAATGAGACGGTAGCATACTATCGTTTTTAGAGAAAGAGAAAACGCCGTTGATTACCTTCACCGTCTGTGCCTGCTGTCTCAAAAAACCCACCCCCTTTGAAGACCCCAACAAAGCTCAGACCCAACACCTCTCTCTCACACACACACACACACACACACACACAATCCACCACCGCAACCATCCAAGATCCCAACAATGGCGTCCCTAAACCACCTCCTCTCCCTCACCACCCTCCTCCTCCTCCTCTCTCTCTCCTCCTCCGATGACTCCGCCGTCATGTCCAGCTTCGCTTCCTCTCTCACCCCCACCCCATCTAGCTGGACAGGCACAAACTACTGCAATTGGAGCGGCATCAGCTGTGACAATTCCAATCGAGTCACATCCATCAACCTCGCCTCCCAATCTCTCTCCGGCTCACTCCCTTCAAATCTCAACCAGCTCTCCCAGCTAAAAAGTCTCTCACTACAGAAAAACTCTCTGTCTGGACCCTTACCTTCTCTAGCCAACCTGACTTCCCTCGAGCAAATCTTCCTTGACAGCAACGATTTCAATTCATTCCCTGGGGATTTTGTTCTGGGTCTGACGAATCTACAGATTTTGAGTTTAAGTGATAACCCAAATTTAGCTCCTTGGGTGATTCCGACCGATTTGACTCAGAGTAGTAGTTTGGGAACCTTTTCTGCGAGTAATGCTAGCATAGTTGGTACTATGCCAGACATCTTCGGTGCGTTCCCGAATCTGCAGAATCTCAGGCTGTCATACAATAATCTCACTGGTCCATTGCCCAATTCTTTGGGTGCTTCGGAGATTCAAAATCTCTGGCTCAACAATCAGCTACTCGGGCTATCAGGGACAATCTCTGTGTTGTCCTCGATGATCCAGCTCTCCCAAGTCTGGCTTCATGCGAATTCTTTCACGGGTCAGATTCCAAATCTCTCCAAATGCACAAATCTCTTTGATTTGCAGCTCCGTGATAACCAGTTTACTGGGGTTGTCCCTCCTTCATTGATGACTCTTCCTAAGCTTGCTAACGTAACTTTGCAGAACAATAAGTTGCAGGGTCCTTTGCCAGTGTTCAACAATGGAGTTCAAGCCACACTTGGGACTACTAATAGCTTTTGCAAGAGCACTCCTGGGGATTGTGATCCACAGGTCACTGCACTTGTTGCGGTTGCTGGGGCTTTTGGGTATCCCATGTCTCTAGCTCAGTCTTGGGTGGGAAATAATGCTTGCCAAGGATGGTCTTTTATTGTCTGTGATACACAGGAAAAGAATGTCATCATTGTCAACCTTGGGAAGCAGCGTTTTTCAGGTACTATCTCACCTGCCTTTGGGAATTTGACGTCGTTGAGGAATTTGTTGTTGAATGATAATAGTCTCACTGGTTCAATTCCGGATAGCTTAACAACTTTGCCTCAGCTTCAAACTCTTAATGTGTCTAATAATAATCTTAGTGGGCCTATACCAGTTTTTCCATCAACTGTGAAGTTTATTACTACTGGTAATCTGTTTCTTGGGCAAAATACTACTTCTGGGGGTGGAGGAAATAGTGGATCACCTGGGTCTGGATTGAATTCTGATGCACCCGGTGGGAGTCCACCTGGTAATAAAAAAGGGTCATCGGTTTCATCGGGTATGATTGCTGGTGTTAGTATTGCTGTGGTGGTTTTTGTTGGAGTTGTATTTTTTGTGTCTTACAAGTGCTATGTCAAGAGAAGGCATCGGAGGTTTGGCAAGGTTGTGGGTTCCGAAAAAGGGAGTGAAATGGTGAAGACTGACATAATGGGTGGTATCAACGGTTATGGTGGAGTCCCGAGTGAATTGCAGAGCCAGAGCAGTGGCGATCATGGTGAAATGCCTGTTTTTGAAGGTGGGAATGTTGTGATTTCAATCCAAGTTCTAAGACAAGTTACGGACAATTTTAGTGATGATAATGTATTGGGTAGAGGAGGATTTGGAGTTGTTTACAAGGGGGAATTGCATGATGGGACTAAGATTGCTGTGAAGAGAATGGAATCTGGGCCAATGGGTACCAAAGGAATGAATGAGTTTCAAGCAGAAATCGCGGTCCTTACAAAAGTTAGGCATAGGCATTTGGTTGCTCTTCTAGGTTACTGTATTAATGGCAACGAGAGACTTTTGGTATACGAGTACATGCCACAAGGGACTTTAAGCCAGCATTTGTTTGAAAGGCAGGAGCATGGGTACCCTTCTCTTACATGGAAGCAGAGAGTGACAATAGCATTGGATGTGGCAAGAGGTGTCGAGTATCTGCACAGCTTGGCACAACAAAGTTTCATTCATAGAGATTTAAAACCCTCAAACATACTTCTTGGGGATGATATGAGAGCCAAGGTTGCAGATTTTGGTTTAGTCAAACATGCACCTGATGGGAAGTATTCTGTTGAGACACGGTTGGCTGGAACATTTGGATATCTTGCACCTGAGTATGCTGGTCAGTGAAAATGTCTTTGTGCTATTATATTATTGGAGTTATTTCAAAACTTGCATATAACAACTAGTATCAGCTATAGCATCACTTAGTTGGGCATTATTATATTGATGCTGCCTCTTAAACTATTCTAATTTTGCATAGCCTGTTTTTTGCCCTTTATGATGAACTTAGGTTTTGCATCTCTAATCAAATCAACTCTAACTGAATTAGCCAATTAGGCAAGATTTTGTATACTGCAAATGGGACATAAGGGCATAACATAGGAAAGCAGATAGCTGAAATATTTTCGATTGAGTGGGAACATAATTAGTAAAAGAAGCCAATTCCAAAAATACTCATAATTGTCGTAACCCATCAAAGGATTATGGCATAGCCAACCTCGCCTTTTCATCCCAACCTCAATTAAGGATAGCAAAGAAAAGGTAGCAATGATGAGGAGGATGATTTGTTTACCTGCATTTTGGTTCTGGATCAATGAAATTTTTTAACACATCAACAAATATATTTTGCAACAAATGTCCTCTGTTTTCCTATACTTTCATTTCATTCTCTTTCGTCTCATTTTTTGGCCATATGCATTCATTTCATTGTTTACCTTCTTATGCTTTTCTCTTTCTAGAAGGCTCATATATTTTGGCCATTTCAAATTTGGTCCTGTCCTGCATCTAATTTATGTAATTTTCCCAAGATCTGTTTTCCTTAAATCTAGATTATTTCTGTTTTGTTGTCTAACAGCTACTGGAAGAGTGACTACTAAAGTGGATGTTTATGCGTTTGGAGTTGTTTTGATGGAGATAATCACTGGTAGAAAAGCATTAGATGAGACCATGCCAGACGAGAGGTCTCATTTAGTCTCATGGTTCCGTCGGGTACTTATCAACAAGGACAACATTCAAAAGGCTATCGACCAAACCCTTGACCCTGATGAAGAAACCTTCGAGAGCATTTGCAGGGTGTCTGAGCTGGCTGGTCACTGCACAGCACGCGAGCCATTTCAGAGACCAGATATGGGTCATGCTGTCAATGTGTTAGGTCCCCTTGTAGAGCAGTGGAAGCCTTCTTCCCATGAAGAAGAGGAAAGCAATGGCATTGACCTTCACATGAGTCTTCCTCAAGCCCTTCAAAGATGGCAAGCCGACGAAGGTACTTCCACAATGTTTGGTGGTCGGTCCTACAGTGATACCCAATCAAGCATTCCATCAAAACCTTCAGGATTTGCAGACTCTTTTGATTCGATGGATTGCAGATGACTTTAAACGAAACCAAGATCATTGGGAAGCAGAGACCGCAGCACGATATCAAGTTGAGGGAAAGAGAGATTGATGGAGCCTTTCACACTGATCCTCCTTTGAGTCACCAAAGATTACTGTGGTATTTAATTTAAATTTAATTTTTTTTTTGTTCTTTATATATATGTCGTCTATTTGTTTGTTATTCTTATGATCTCTGTTGTGTGACAAAAGCTGAAACAATAGAGCAGTTTGTTGTATTTTGGTTGGATTCGTCAAAGCTGTAGAGGTTTATGTGGAGAATATGATGGTAAGGGGTTTAAATCAGAAAGGGAAAGTATGTATGNTATATATGTCGTCTATTTGTTTGTTATTCTTATGATCTCTGTTGTGTGACAAAAGCTAAAACAATAGAGCAGTTTGTTGTATTTTGGTTGGATTCGTCAAAGCTGTAGAGGTTTATGTGGAGAATATGATGGTGAGGGGTTTAAATCAGAAAGGGAAAGTATGTATGAAATTATTTTACTCTAATCATTATGTATATCCATTTCTTTTTCTTTATGTCATGATTTTTTTTTTCCCAGCAAAAATTTTAGAAATTTCCAGGCCTATTGGTTTGTTCTGGTTAAAATAAGAAGAGCAATGCTATAGAACTTGATTTGGGGACCTAGTTTGGGACTTAAGTCATTGTCCACTGCTAGATAAGCTTATTTTTAAATCAACAATCGTTAGTTATTAGGTTATTAAATTAAGTACAAATAACATTTTTATAAATAAGAAATGGAACATAGGAGAACCCACTTAGTGATTGAGTTGGCTTGGGCGAAGGTTTTTAAAATTTAGTTTTTGGGTTTTTTTTCCTATGTCGGAAAATTCGTGCACTGATATATTTTCTTTAAAATCTTTTTTCTAAGCTTGATTTATTTGACATTGAGTCAGCGTAAAACAGGTGAAACTGAGGAATATTTATGTGCCAGCTACATCCAACTGATTAATATGGACCAAAAGGGTTCTGATAAATTTATAAAAACTGCCTGGATCTAAGCTGGCAAAGTGGGAAAGGGATTTTATTTTATTTTTAAATGTTTTTATGGTGGGGTTTTTATATTGAGCTTGGTGGGTTTGATGCTGAAGTAATCTCACATTGATGAAAGACACCATGTTGGGGTTGCTTGATAAAGGGCCCTTTTTACTGAGAAAAGACTTTTAGTAGTTGTTGTGGTGCACATGTTGTGGGGCCCTTTTTCTCAATCTTTTTTGTTGGAATTATTAGGGAGATTGATGGGTTTGGTACGTAACTATGATCCTAAATTATAATAATGGGGATGATAATGACCACTTAATGTATGGGCCCATGATGTAATAGCATAAGATTTGACTTGGACGGTATTTCAAGTTGGCGTGACCATGTGGTTGTTGGTGATTGATTGATGTGACTATGGGTTTTTGGACGGCAGCTATGAAAGTAATTATGTGAGATTTGGGTCACAGTCCAATTCATAAGGACTCACCACCTTCTTATGAGTACTGGGTCCGAATCTCATGGGTTAGAAGGCAGGTGAGATTCGGGTCATAGTCTAGTTGACTGTTAAAATTTTGGAGAGGATGATATTTATTTAAGGTATCATGCGTTTGTATTTCACCATCATTATGATCTAAAGATTTTCGCACTTTTCTTAGTCTAAAATCTAGGCAGAACTATATTTGATGCCATGTTTTAGTCTGTTTTATGTTAGAGTTATTAATTGAGGATTTTTTTTCAAAGATTTCTCTCTTTTTTTTTATTTTTTTTATTACAAGCGTCTAAACTTATGTCGACGGCTTTGTCAAATCAACGGTCAGCCATCGTGAGTTAAGCTGATCTAGAACATGTCGTTAAGGGTATGTTTTATATGTGTGTTTGAAGGGGTTTTGGATTCTGGATTAAGGATTAAACCCCTTTAAACTCATGTTTAACAACTATGCATTTAGTTCAGGGTTTGAAATCCGGCCCGGTCATGGTCCGACCATAAAACTCACATACTGGGGTTTCATGAAACCTAAAAAAGGGGTGAGTTTCATATGTGGATTAATGAGTTTAACATACAAATGATATTTATACTCTCATATATTCTATATACCCCATATAGTTAATGTGCATAATAGTCATTTATATACAAATATATTATCAAAATAGTCACATATCCAAGTGCATACCAAACATGGGTATGGACAACATTGACTGTTAAATTTCATCTTTGGGTCAAATCCGATAAGTCAATTCAAACATCTCCCAAAAAATATACCAAACAGACCCTAAAGGAATAAAGGGTGTTGGAGTATGTCTCCTTTTAATCATGTGGAGTTTCCTATGCTGTGTCTGGTCTAAGTTAGCTGAACGAACTCCGCCATATCAGTTGTTCCCATTCCAAAGGCTCGACTTGGATGACTGAAGGAAATTATCAAGATAGGCTTAGCTTGGTTTATCTAACACATATAATGGTGGCTCATCTAAAATGTTTTAACTCTTTTCTTAGCACTTAGCAGGCCGGATTTGTTTGATCTTTCAGCTGTTCAAAGAAAAAATAATGTGTTGGGCATATACTTCACTGCCATATGGATTGCTCTTGATTGTTCATTCGAATGCATAAGAAGGGAAAGCTTGGAGGGAAACTCCTTATAACCTTTGCTCTCTTCACATGTGATTCCATATTATGAGTGGAATCCAAAACAAATGTTCTGAAATTTCTTTTGATTTGGCAACCTTTTTTTTTATAAATATAATGATTCCAAACTTAAATTATAGTGTGAATGTTTATCTTACCAAAAAATCTATTGATGATCTGAATTAAATTTCTCTATCTTTAAGTTTCTATGTGTCAAGTCGTAGTGTTTGAGTCGACTATTTAGGGTGAAATCTCCCTGCTATTTTAGAGTAAAGTTGCCACGATCAACAATTACCTTGCGTAGAGTAGTCATTGCCCCAGCTTCAAAGGAGTGAAATGAGATTGAGGTGAGAGTTGAAGGGTATAAATTATAATTTTCCCTAATTATAATTAATTTTTTTTGGCGTTAGCAGAGAAATGCTTAGCTGGCATTGATCTTTCATACAGACAGCTAAGGGGCCATTGAATATATTATATTATATATATATATATCCTATGTTTAGGCGTAACAAGAGGATAAAATTGCGTAACATACGGCCGTAGCTGACTGAATCCCTGTAATCTTGGATTTGATCACTTTGTCGGCTGATTAATTTAACCGATATAACTTGTTCTTATATGATTTAACCAAGATTAAATTGCAGTTGCTGTTGGACTTAGTTCATTGTGTTTCAAAACACTTAGTTGATTGGGCATACACTCTTTTATTATTTTTAAGTCCATTAACTTAGTTTTTATCTTTGTAATTCCATAACCCACTTTCTTTGTCCTTTTTACCGTTGGAGTAGCTTAAGCTATCATTTTTCCTTTTTAGTCTCGCAGTAGACTTCGGCTCTCTCTCTTGTTCTGTTGCAATTATTTTGCTTCTCATCTCTCTTTCATTGTTTTAAATCTGACATTCTCTTTAGAAATTTTGTTGTGTTTCTATAAGGAACTATTAAAAGGGTTGTTAAACATTCTTTACAACAAGTGTGTGTTGGTGAAGGTGAATCCATAAAAATTCTGGGAGGTTATCGTGCCAAGAACTTATCACACCAAATCATTGACTTCGAGAGACGCGAATCAACCTTTAAGGACAAAGTTTTGGCTTGATCTATAGTTTGATAAGATCGTTCCTTTACTTATATCTCATAAATTGTGATTTTAGGGCAAATCATTTCTGAGTCTAAATTTGTCTTTGTTTTAAGAAATTAATTGTGCAAGAGTTGTTTTTCTTACATCATTTCATTGTTTTATTAACTAAATTCCACAACAATCTTAAAGGTTGATTTTTGCAATTGATACACAACTTCTTGCCCAAACAAAGATCTTACCCGATGTGTCAAAAATTGAACCTTTTGATGAAAATAATTTTTGTAGATGGAAACAAAAGGTTATTGATGTGTTGGATTTTTCAAAATTATCATTTGTTTTAACCGAACTTAGACCCGATAATAATACTAAAAATTATGTTCAAGCTTTAGAAAATTAGAATCTTGCCGATAAATTATGCTCGAGTACTATTTGTAATGTTTTGTCTAATGATCTATTTGATGTGTATAGTCACGTTGAGAATGCTAAATTTTATGGGTTGAGTTGATATCAAAATATGAATTTGAGGATGAAGTTACTAAAAAATTTTTGGCCATTAATTTCATTCATTATCAAATGGTCGAGGACAAGACCATTATATTACAAATTTATGAGTTTCAAAATACAATAAATGGGTTGGCCACAGGGGCGGAGCCAGGATTTTGACTCAGTGGGGGCAACCTATTCTTAAATTTCAAAGTATAATTGTAACATTGTTTTTATCAAAATATGTATTTTTGATAAATTGTTTATAAACATAATTATATCAAAAAAATGTCATTTAGAGGAGCAACTCATGTATATGAGTGATGTACATAAAAAGACAACAAAAAAACTTCACATCAAAAGTATCCTTTAGTGTTTGAGATACTGTACAAAATGAACTCCCAACTCTCGAACATCCAATAAAGCCTTATAATTGTTCTCGACAAGTTTTCATATTTTGGAACCGTTGCATAATCATTTCATTTTCATTGATACTTAAAACATCTTTCTCAATATATGCAACTAAGTAATCATTCATCCATTGATCTCCCATTCGATTGCGCAATTGATTCATTATTATGTTCATTGCTGAAAATGCTCTTTCGACTGTTGCAGTGGCAACTGGTAAGATAAGTGCTAGTTTGTCATTCTGTAGATATGCTCTCCGAATTTCATTCCGGTCATTAGAATGATAATCCGAAATTCTAATTCTTAGCCCAGGATCTGTAGGAAGATTTTTTAAGTTAACTCCTTCATGACTTTGATTAAAACAATGTTGTATGTCATCACCACGATCATCTATTTCTTGACTAGGAGGTAGTTGTTTCAATGTTGATTTTCTTATAAGAACATATCCATAGCTGGTTGAAAAATAAATTTGTCTAATTAGATTCAAATTTAAAAGTTTGTCATTAAGTTTGTAACAAATTAGATAGTGAACTACACATAATCAAAATATAATCCATAAATTTAAAATATAATTCAAACTAGAATTTCAAAAAATCAATTAAAGAAATTTAATCATAGGGAAGAAATATAACACTAACCAAGAATTTTAGATAGCTAATCTGAACAGGAGCTTCAACAAAAATCTAAAATAGTTGAGTGGTGACCCAAGGTGAAACAAAGATAACCTACATAAATCCATAAATAATACACCAAACAACCATAAATTCTACATGAACTAAACTAATTTTTTGATTATAAAAATCTGATTTAAGATCAATTTCGAGGCAGAGAAGCTGAAACTCACCTTGTCCCACGACGAATACTATTGGATTTATTTAGAATTTTTTCAAATTTAATTTGCATAACAATTAAATCCACCAAAGGAACTAACAAAGAAAAGGGGCTGAACTGATTCGTTGGCTGAACCGTTGAAGTCTGAAGATGACTTACAGAACAGAGGAGAGGAAGACGAAGATGGCAGGACCGCAGGAGAGCTTATGGAGTTACGGGAAAAAAAAGAAAAGAAAAGGCAAGCGTTGAATGTGAGGATCAGCCAAAAGTTGCCTTTTAAGATTTGGAAATTACATTAGTATACCCTAGATTTTAAGAAAATTTCAGTGGGGACAAGTTTAAAAATTTTTTAAATTTTTTAAAATTACACCTAAGCCCTAAAATTTTTTAAAATTTCAGTGGGGGCAGCTGCCCCCATGCCAAATCCGCCTCTGGTTGGCCAAAGAGGGTGATGTATTATTATCCAAGAGATTCAAGACTCAATGCCTTGTAAAAAAATTACCCGAGTCTTGAAGAGAGTATAAACTCAAGTCTCAACAAAAGAGAAATGTTATGACATTTCAAGAGACCATTGTCCACATTAAAATTGAGGAGAAAAATAAACTTTTACAACAGTCTACCCAAGTCAAGGATATGGTGTCCAAGGCTAATGTGGTAGATGGTGGACCAACTAGAATTCCACAACACTAACAAAATAGGAATCATGGCCAAAAATCGAATTAGAGAGCTCACAACCATAATAATAAAAATAAGTCGCAAGTATCTAATCCTTAAATTCAAAAGGAAAAATGTGAATGTTATGTTTGTGGTAAAGTAGGACATTTTGCCTCAATGTATAAATATCAAAAGGGTGATAACAACAACAGGCATAAACCAAAGGCTAATGTGGTGGAAACCAGTAATGTCATTGTGGCGGTAGTGTGTGAGGTAAACTTGGTCACGGGAGCAAAATGTTGGATAGTAGACTCTGTGGCCATTAGACATATTTGTGCCAATAGAGTTGCATTTTCATCATATAATAGTGTCAAGGAAGGTGCCGAATGTGTATATGTGAGTGATAATAGATCGATACCAGTTGTGGAAAAAGGAAAAGTACTCCTTAAATTGACTTCCAACAAAACTCTTTTACTTTTCGAGGTCCTACATGTTCCTATGATAAAGAACAACATTGTGTCGGTTCAATTACTTGGAAAGACCGGAGTCCAGATCCTCTTTGACGGTGGTATTGTAAGTTTGTCTAAAAATGACATCTTTGTTGGTAAAGGGTATCTTGATCAAGGTCTTTATGTGTTTAATGAAAGTGCTTCATCTTCTTGAGCTTACTTGGTTGACTTTCTTGATGTGTGGCATGATAGACTTGGACATGTGAACTTTGGATACTTAAAGAAAATGAAAGAAATGGGATTGATTCCTAATGCATGTGAAACTAATATAGACAAATGTGAAATATGTGCCAAAACTGAGTCTACTAAGAAACCATGTAAATCCATTTCTAGAGAGAGTGAACCTTTACAATTAGTTCATAGTGATTTGGGTGATTTGAAAATTACTATAACTAGAGGCGGTAAAAGATTTTATGTGATATTTGTTGATGATCATTCAAGGTTCACAAAACTTTATTTGTTAAGAACTAAAGATGAAGCACTTGAGATGTTTATAAAGTACAAGACCGAAGTTGAAAATCAAAGCAATAGAAGGATTAAAAGATTAAGAACCGATAGAGGCGGTGAATATGAATCTAATCCTTTTAATGAGTATTATGCACAACATGACATAATTCATGAAGTTACTCCTCCTTACTCTTCCGAATCTAATGGCATTGCGGAAAGGAAAAATAGAACACTAAAGAAGATGATGAATGTTATGTTAGTTAGTTCGGGGCTACCCACCAACATGTGGGGGGAGGCTATTCTTTCGACTTGTTACATACAAAATAAAGTACCTCATAAAAAAACAAGTAAAACACCTTATGAACTTTGGAATAGACGTCCACCTAGTTTGGGATACCTCAAAGTGTGGGGGTGTTTAACAAAGGTTATGTTACCCGAGCCTAAAAAGAGAAAAATAAGTTCTAGAAATTGTGATTGTGTATTTATTGGATATGTTTCTAATAGCACCTCTTATAGATTTCTTGTGATTAAAAGTGACATTATGGAAGCTAATACTACTATTGAATCCAATAATGCCACTTTCTTTGAGAATGTGTTTCCTATAAAAGTTCATGAGCCTAAAGATACTCAAGAACATGTTAGTGGTTCTTGTGGTATTGAGAATGAGGTACAAGAGTTGAGAAAAATTTTAAAAATGAGAAAAGAGAATAACTTTGGTGATGACTTTTATGTCTATGTTGTGAATGATGAACCAATAACTTATAACAATGCTATAACTTCTATGAATGCACTTTTTTAGAAGGAAGCCATCAATAATGAGTTAGAATCCATTATTGCTAATAACACTAGGGAACTTGTGGATTTACCTCATAAAACTAAGCCTAGTGATAGTAAATGGGTGTTTAAGAAGAAATTAAGACCGAATTAGTCTATTGATAAATACAAGGCACAGTTAGTAGCTAAAGGCTCTAAACAAAATGAGAATGTTGATTATTTTGATACTTACTCCCCGGTGACTAGAATTGCATCTATTAGATTGTTATTTGTCATTGCTTCTATTCATCAGCTCGTTGTATACCAAATGGATATGAAAATCACATTCTTAAATGGTGATTTAGAAGAAGAAATTTACATGGAGCAACCCGAGGAGTGTGTAATTCCCGAACAAGAGCATAAAATATGTAAATTAATGAAGTCCTTATATGGACTAAAACAAACTCCTCAACAATGACATGAGAAATTTGATAAAGTGATGTTATCAAATGAATATGTGATTAACGGTGTTGATAAATGCATTTATTTTAAATGATTTAATGATGAAGTTATTATTATTTGTCTCTATGTTAATGACTTACTTATATTTGGGACTAGTTATAATGTTGTGATTACTACCAAGAGATTCCTTTCATCTAATTTTGATATGAAAGATATGGGTGATGCTAGTGTTATTTTGGGAATCAAAATTTTAAAATATAATGATTCCATTATTTTATCACAATCGCATTTTGTTGAGAAAATGATTAAGAAGTTAGAATATTATGAGTGCACACTCTTATCTTCTTCTTATGATGCTAAAGTGCATTTAGTTAAAAACAATGGTGACAGTGTATCACAGAGTAAATATGCATAGATTATTGGTAGTCTTTTTTTTTTTGATGAATTATACTTGTCCCGATATTGCATATGCTATTGGTAGATTGAGTAGATATACTCATAATCCTAGTGAGGATCATTTGAATGCAATATCAAGACTAATGAGATATTTGAGAGGCACCATTGATTGTGGTTTATCCTTTTGTGTTAGAAGGTTATTATGATGCTAACTAGATTTTTGATACAGATGAGTTAAAGCCTACTAGTGGTTATGTGTTCACACTAGTTGGAGGGGTAGTTTTTTGAAAATCATCTAAGCTAACAGTGATTGTGAGATCCATTATGGAGTCAAAATTAATAGCCGAAGCAGAATGACTAAGGAATTTTTTAGTGGATATTTCTATATCATTATTTACTAATCTAGTTCCACGTGTAATTATACATTGTGATTGTCAGGTTGCCATAGCTCGAGCTAAAACAAAATATATAATGGGAAGAGCCGCCACATTCGGATGCGACATATTATTGTGAGACAACTTATTGAGAATTGTACCGTGTCCATGGACTATGTGAAGTCAGAGATGAATCTTGCAAATCCTTTAACTAAGCCACTGGCAAGGAGGCTAGTGAGCGAGATATCGAGGAAGATTGGACTGTTGCCTATTTCAGAGACTATGCGATTAATACCCAACCCAAATGATGAGTGATTCCACATATAAGATTAAATGGGAAACGAAGTCACAAATAGTCTCAGAGGGGCACTATCACTTATTGTTATCCCACTTAGGCGTTGAGGCCTAATGTGAAGATCTATCCTTATGGTGTTATGACAGTGCCGCTGCAGTGAGGAGGTTTAGCATTTGCTCTTAATAGATCCATAGTCCCTAATTATTGGGATAGGGTGTTCAACTGTAGCACACTCTTGATGAATGCTACCTGTATGTGTGTGAAGGTAGAGCCACCTTCTATGTGACATGGGCAAGTTGCTAGAACACACATGAAAACCCAGGACAGACACATAATCGGTATTTATGGCCCAACCCACATATGAGAACAATCCTAATTAGTGAAATGTATGTGAATGATGAGTTGGTTCATTCACATTATGGGATATGGTTAAAAGAGTTTAACTCTACCATTATTTATGTGAGTTGCTCTTACTCATTCTAGGTAAGGTTAAAGTCTATGTGGTACCTTATCGATGCATGATTTCTCGTGTTCCTCTTTTTATCTCATTTGAATGTTTTGAAACATGTGGGGATTGTTGGGCTTAATTTATTGTGTTTCAAAACATTTAGTTGATTGGACCTACACTCTTTTATTATTTGTAAGTCCATTGACTTAGTTTTTGTCTTTGCAAGCCCATGACCCACTTCCTTTGTCATTTTTACCGTTGTAGTAGCTTACAAAGTAAGCCATTATTTTTTCTTTTTGGTCTGGCAGTGGACTTCAGCTCTCTCTCTTGTTCTCTTGCAATTGTTTTACTTCTCATTTCTCTTTCATTGCTTCAAATCTCACATTCTCCTTAGAAATTTTGTTGTGCTTCCACAGGGAACTATCAAAAGGGTTGTTAAAACACTCTTCACAACAAGTGTGTTGGTGGAGGTGAATCTATAGAAATCCTGGGAGGTTGTCGTGCCAAAAATCTATCACACCGAGTCATCGATTTCGAGGGCGCAAATCAACCTTTAAGGAGAAGGCTTCGGCTTGATCTATAGTTTGATGATATCGTTCCTTTACTTATATCTCATAAATTATGATTTTATGGAAAATTATTTTTGGGTCTAATCTGTCTTTGTTTTAAGAAATTAATTATGCGAGAGTTGTTTTTCTTACATCATTTCATTGTTTTATTAACTAAATTCCAAACAGTTGCATCCCCTCATCACTTATTAATTTTTATCTGGTAAAAGAACCAACTAGAGTTTTACTCTTACATTTCTACACTAATCTTAATGTAATACTACTCGGTCACAACTTGAATTAACAAAATCAGCTATGAAGCATGTGATAACTCAGTTCGATGGAATTGGTGATAAATGAATAATTGGGAGCATGATTGTTTAGATAGAGAAAAAAAATTTCAAAAACATCAATAAAAGTTCTTTTGCAGTAATTTGTTTTAAGTATAAAAACTAAGCGAAATCAATTTTAAATGGTTGTATTAAATTTAAGATTTTGTAAAGGGTTGTAATTAATTTTTTTTTTTGTTATTTTTTATTTTCATACGCTGTGTATATTGATTTTTTTTGCCTTTTGTAGTTATTGAATTTTTAAGTATTAAATATAAATATATTTTTGAAAACCTGTGCCGGAAGACATGGTATAATATGAATGGTTTTGAGAGAGATTATTAGTGATCATTGGATAAGTCTATTTGATATTGTTAAATAAACTTATTGAAATTTACCCTGTTTTATTATTATAGATTATATCATTTTTAGCGATTAATTGAAAAATATTTTGGTAAATTGGAAGACCCATTCTGTGGCCTGCTATACATTAATTTTGGTTAGTCTTTTTTATTCTAAAAATATTTTGGTAAGTTGGAATATTATTGATAGGTAGGTTTAAAATAGACAGCCCATACCAAACAAGATTGGGCATGCCTTGCCAATTTGGAACAAATGTCCCTGGGACAAGCCCAGCACAGTAATCAGAAAGGTTTACCTCTGCTAGGCCTGGTCAGCCCAATAAATCAAGGGTCCATTAGATATGTCAAATGGCCCAATGATCTTCAGAAAAGGCAATAAATAATTTCTCATGGAAACCTTATTTGGGAAAAAAGAAAACAAAACTAACCACCAAGGGAGCTATCGAACCTAGTGGGAGTAGTCTCTAACGACCAAGAATTCAGGCAATATTCTAACTGACTTGGGAGACTACTTTATCATGACAATGAGGACTACACTATCCTAGTGTATAAATAGGCAAACTCTTGTCTTGTCAAAGGCATATGTAGTTGTATTCACAAAAGGGTGTAGTAACCTTCTTCTTTTCCAGGAAATACAAACCAGAGAAACAAGAGTTTGCATTAAAGTGGAATAAACTACCTCTTCAGTTTAGTGAACAACTTATCTCCTTGTGTTCTTACTATTCCTATTCGACGCACACACACACTCACGCATAGCTTACTGTGCTCCCCAACTCACACTTCTCAGTTTTCTACACCATCAATTATCATCTTGTTTCATAATGAAAGAAGAGTCTGAACGTCCTCTGCTTAACACTGATACTTAGGATAGATTAGGAGATTTGGGGCAAGAAAAATAAATCCTTTGAATCTTTCGGAGGATAGTAATGAAAATGAGAATGAGTGAATTTTTATTTTTGTGGAGAGACAAAAAGGGGAGGCTAACTTCTTATAATTGTAAGAGCCACTTAATAATTGTAAGAGCCACTTAATAATCGTAAGGACTTCTTTCCAAAATTCAGAGAGGGCAACCACTCTCCATGATCATTAATTGACTAAACAATGACTTAATTGCTAAAAATTAGCTCATTTCTATGCAATATTTATATCTGTACTACTATAAAAGCAAGCTAAAGTGAAAAACTTTTAAGCTTTAAATTTACGCTTAATTATCCTTATAATGTCCATAACATCCAAGCATGCCCTTTATTCTAATTTTAGCTTATTATTTATGTGAATAAATGTTAATAGCTTTGATGAATAATAAATATGCAACCTTCTGCCTTTCAAAACAGACACGCTCGTCTCTTTTACGTGAACTCATCTTCTGCTCTTTATATAAATAGCTTTAATGAATAATGAATCTTTGACCCTTTCCCTCCCGAGATCCAGCAAACCCATGCAAATCACATTTAGCAATCAAAGTTTGCTACAATAGTTTTCATGATTTTGTGCTTTCCTCCTATGTTCATTATATGGCGCGTTCACCTTTCTCATACACCACAATTTTGAGAGGGTTTACCACAACCGCAATTTTTTTTTCTATCTCTTTTTTTTTTTCCTGTCAAAAGGTAGGCTATGATGTAGGTGAATTGTTTCCATTGAGCTTCCTTCATACTCTCTGGTACATGAATGACAATAACTTCTTGCAAGCCCTTTTCTTTCCCTCACATCAACAAAAGGTAAAAAAGAAAGAACATTTTTCATTGTCATCATCACCCCTACCATCATTACTCCCTAAGTATTGACTCAAAATATTGGATAGGCATAAATTGTAAAATTTCATAATCTACCAATCCACAATAAAAACTAAAAATATAGCTCAAAATAGTTAAAACAATAGGTATTTGTTTATCACAAAACGATATTCTAAATTCTAAGTGTCAACAGATGTGAACTTTTTTTGATTACTTATACTGAGCTTGAAAAACATAAAAATGTAATCATATATTCTTATGTTTAGCAATCTATTTTAATTAACTAATGAACTGAAACGTGCTCGTCTTTAAGTGGAGCAAACCAGAGATAGTAATCTTCATCTATTCTACCTCTTTGAATTTTGAAACTCCTCAATAGACCTGGTGTCCAATTATATCACTGCATTTACATTTTCAAACCTGTATTCATCGTCTATGTTCTTCACTAAATTTTAAACACTAATACAGATTAAAAACTTTTGCCACATCTATGTCATTTATCGGTATTATTCCTACTCGTCGTAGGCTAATGTACCTAAAACAAAGCTAAAGGATGACAGAATTTGCCACCTCTATGATAAACTCTCGGCAATGAATCTCTTTTTGGGCACATTCACATGGTGAAAATGAGTCAAAGCTGAGGTTACTCCTAAAATAGACCAGGTATTTGAATGTGACACTATTCTTAAATATAATTCATCTTGCAGGTAATGTGAAAAGTATTAATTTTTAATTTTATTTTAATCAATATTTTAAAGTCAATTGTTCCTATGTTATTATTAATTATTATTATAATTATAAAGTCTATTTATATGTGTATCTATACTACCTATAAATATATGTAAACTTTTTATTTTCTATTTTCTCTATAATCAATATCGTAAAATCACTTATATCCTAACGTGTTTTGATCTTATTTTTTCCTCTAACTTATTCGTTAACTATTTGATTAACTTACATAATCCTTCAATATCCTATTTGACTTCTCTTTTGGACTTTTTGATCTCTAAAGTCTTTTGACTCTTGTAGTCTGTTATATCTATTTACTAGTTATTATCTGTGCCTGAATGTACAGAGTAATAAAAAATGGTAAACAATAAATATATTTGTATTCATATCCAAAATTAAATTACAAACATAGATGTGAGATAAATGAATTTAAACATCGGTTTTAGTGGGGGTGAGAGGTGGTGGGAGGCAGTGGTGATGGTTGGCGACAATGGTGGTTGTGATGGGTGACAATAACGGTGGTAACGATGACGGTGGTGGCGTTGGTGGGGGTNGGGGGGGTGAAAGTGGTGGGGGCGGCGATGGTGGGGGTAGGGGTGGAGGTGGTGGTGGCGGCAACGACTGTGGTGGTGATGGTGGCGGTGGTGGTGGTAGAGGTAGTGGTAAGGCGGTTTCAAACACTATTTTTTTTTAAATTAGTTATGAGAAATAATTTTTAGAATTACTTTTAAAAAGTCACTCCAAATACACCATTAGAAACCTATTTTTCTATTAAATTTAGGGTGTTAATATTGGTCGTTAGATTATCTTTAAAATAAAATTTAAAATAATCTGAACCGCGAAAAACAAAAGATATTTTGTTTATCTTTTAAAATTTGAATTATAAGTTATTTTATTATATAGATTTCTATTTCTATCTATACATTTTATATTCCTTTCCTAATCTAAAAATAAAAACGAATTGTTTTTTTAACCCAAAAAATAAGAGATTTAGTACTGCATAAACATTATATTCATAATATAATATAGAGTATTAACACCATTAAAAATTTAGGCCATGTTTGATTTGTAATTCAGAAACAATTTTTTATTCTCAAAATTTCAAAAACACCAAAAACCTGTTTGTTTAGCATTTTTGTTCTCTAAATTTTGGGAAAAAAAATGAGATTTGAGTCAAAACAACAGAAAACAAGTGTAACTTATTTTCAGAGTTTTTTTTGAAAATTTTGGAAGCAAGAAGAATAATTTTGGATGTTCAGATATGAGTATATATATATATATATATATATATTACACACATCTATATATATAATAAGTATATATATAAATATATACATAAAAACACACACACACACATATATATATATATAATACTTATATATATATATATTATAATATATAAATACGTATATATATATATATATATATATATATATATATATATATATATATATATACATAAAA